>BQNB010004699.1:0-106242 GCA_026074375.1 Tanacetum coccineum | reverse complement strand
GCTTGTTTTGCTAATTGTATTGTGCAGGAACGGATAACTAAGAAAAGGACGAAAAACAAAGCCAAAACGACAAAACCGGACTCGGAATGGAAAAGACTGTGAAAGACAAAGCCAAATCGAAGCCGAAAAGTCAATCAAGTCAAAAAGTCAACAGAAAAGTCAACTGGTCAAAGTCAAAGTCAACCCAAGTCAACCCCGAGGCCAAAAGTCAAAGAAATATAAGTTTAGGGACTGAAATTGTAAATCCCTAAACTTGTATTTTAAAAGAGAAAAGAGAAAAATGAAGACAAGGGCTTAAACTGCCAATTCGGCAAAGCTATACCACAAGGGCCAAAGCTGCCAACCTTCCTAACTTGTACACCAAAGGACGAGTGGTGCAAAAGGTGTTATAACCTTTGGGGACTATTTCTGCCAAGTCCCCAAAAGTTATAACACCACAAGGACCATGGGTGCAATCCAACATAACACTTTGAGGGACCAACTTTGCCATTTCCTAAAACCTTTGCTCTGTTATAACCCAAACAACTTTTCCCGCCTTTGTCTTCCCCCCAAAAACAACTCACGGGTGTGTTAACCCGTTTTTACCCTGCGTTTCTTCTCCACCACCATGGGTACTCACCCCCCCTCCTCCACTAACTTTCCCAGCTGTGAGATTGCCAAGTTGGCAATCCCACGTCTCCCAAAGCTTATTTCGACGACCAAGATTGACTTTTGAAGAATTGAAGGGCTAGGATTTGTTTGCTTTCCCCCTCTCACACAACTAACACAAGGACTCAGTATAAAAGAGGAAGAAGACAGAAGAAAAGAGGGTAGTAGTTTTTTTTAGAGTTTTTAAATTTCCTTTGTAATTTTCTAAATTCGTGTACTGTTCATGCAATTAAGTTTCAAAATCCTTTCAATTTCAGTTTAATGTTTTGTTACTACATTTGTACTCTTCTTTAGTTATTAATGAAGCAAGTTCAATCGTGTTTATGTTTTAAATTTCAAGTAATAAGCCATTTTTTAGCAATAAGCTTGTAATAAGCTGTTTTTAGCTTATTACATTCTCTTAAGCTCAAAAGTTATATACAACTTGTTAAAAGCTTTTATAAACTGTTTTTGTTCATTAATGTTCAATACCTTCCGTTTGCATTCAAGTTCATTCAAATTTGGAAGCTCAAGGAGGTAATAAGCTTTAAAGAGCTTATTGAGCTTTCAAGCTCAGGTTTAGAGGCTAAGGAGCCATTAGGTTCAGGTTTTAAGCCACTCACTCAACAAGAGTGGCTTGGTTCTGAGGCAACAATAAACCAAGGTTTCATTTCTCCAATTTCATTCTAGCTTAATTTTAGCTTATAACATTTGCTTATTGACTTTCCATTCCTGTTCAAATCTTTGCAAACATGTTAGTTTAGACCTGTTATTTAGCTGTTTTAAGTCTTCATTAGATAAAACTTGAGTAATCTTAGTTTCTCTTTTAAAACTGTCATTTAAGTATTAACAAGCTAAGAGAGTAAGTAGCTTATTTCTTCTAATAAGCTGTAGGTTTAAGTGTTCATTTAGCTTAATTAGATGAATATTAGTAAGAGTAGATAAAAGGTTTTAGTAGCTTTAGTTTTAAAATAGATTTTTAAGTACAATCTAGCTTGGACAGAATTTCTTAAGGGGTGTTTGGGATAACATTCAAAACGGGTAAAAATGGTTTTAAACATGGGTTGAGGTAACTTAGTTTGATTAAGCTTAAGTTTTAAGCTTGTATTTAGCTGTTTTCAAAAGTTCCTAGGCTTTGAAATTGTTTTCCAAGGTTTTCTAAAACCATTTTAGAAACTGTGAGATTTTTAAGATACCACAAGTGCTTATTTGGTTAAGCACTTGTGGGTTTGAGTTTGAGCATCAAAAAGTGTGTGGTTTGTGGTGTTATCAAGAGGAGCTGTAATCAAGCTCCTTTGTCTTTGACATTGTAATTTCAAAAATCCCCAAGTTCTTTTTTTGTAACAGTTTTAAAAAACCCAAAATACCTTTTTCACCTACAAAATTCAGCAAGTAAAAATGGTTTTTAAAGGCTGAAAATTAGTGCACAAGCCCATTTGCTAGAATACTCCATCTGTTTGAGCTTATTTTATTGTTTAGAGCTTATTTGACAGCTTTTAATAAGCTGCAAAATAACCACTTAGGTTTAAGCTTAAATCACCCTGGTGCAAAGGGGGATTTTAAGCCCTTTTTCTTTGTCATTTAGTGGTTCTTAAGCCAAAGTTTTTGGCTTATTTTAAGAGCTTATAGGCTCTGTCTATAAGCCCATCTAAGTTTCACCTCTTAGAAAGGTCTTATTGAATGGCTTAATTTTTTTAAGTTCCAAAACTTGCCCTCTTACTGTTTTTAGCTAGCCTAGGTGTAGGATTGCTTATTTTCCTTTTCTGTCTTATTGAGCTTACTTAATAAGCTCAAATTGACTCCTAGTAGCTTATTAGAAAATTAAAAGATTGAATTAGGATTTAAGCTTGTTTACCCCTTTTTCTAGCTTGTTTGTCTAAATGCCTTAGTGAAATTTTAGCCTTAAGCTCTCATTTAGTTTCTGTCAAGCATAAGCTCTTCACAGCTTATTTAGCCTTGAGCTTTAAGCCTTTTTAAGCTTATTTAGATTAGTTTAGCTCACTTTAGCTTATTTAGTCCTTAACTTAGCTTATTCGACCTCAAGCTCAAAAAGACTTAGTTTTTTTTGCCTTTAAGCCCTTTTAAGCCAAACTGCCACTAATAAGCTTATTTTTAAGCTTATTCAGTGCTTTTCGTAAAAAGTTGTAGAAGACAAAGTTGTTAAGCCCTCGACTAACAACGTTAGCATCTGAGTTTTTGAAAAAAAAAGGGGGAAAGACAATTGGTCCGGGTGAGCAAGACTCGAACCCGTGACCAATCGATACAGTCCCCCTTTTACACACTCCTTACCACTGCGCCCTTGGGTCTTTTTCGTTAAAGACTCAAGGGCATTAGTATTTAAGGGCGTTTTGGCTTTTAAGCCTAATAAGCTGTACACAGCTTATTCGGGCTTATTTCTTAAGCAAACTTTGTGTTTTTTATTTTTCGTAGGATTGTCATAGTGTCTAGTATTTTTTGTAAATTTTTCAGAATTTTTCGAAGTAATTTAATATTTTTTATAATTTAATTTCGTTAAAAGTTTATTTAATTCATAAAAAATACAAAAATTATCAAAAAAATATTTTGCTTTTTTAGAAAATTTTCTTTTGTCATCTAGTTTGTAGGAAAAATATAAAAATTTTCGTAGGGTCATTTTTACAACTTTTTACTTTTTAAAGAACGGTCCGGGTGCGGGATTTTGTCTTGACTCGTTTTTGGGTCAAACGAACTCCGTTTTCAGTCTAGTCTTTTTCATTCTTCGTTATTTGTCCCATAGAGTAGTTTAGAAGTGAAAATTTTTTCGTAGGGTTATTTTTAAAGATTTTAGGTTTTTCCCCCTTTGTTCGGGATTCGGGCTCTCGTTTTCTAGTTTAATTTCGTAATTTCTAGGTTTTTCTTAAACGTTTTTGTTCGTTATCATCTAATTTGACTTTTCCACCTTCTCAAATCAATTCCTTCCTTCAAACTCAAATCTTCGATTGTATCGATTTTCCAGTACAGCCTCGTTGGGGATAAACGACCCGGGAACACTCTATACTACTTCTCGGTTTTATTGATTGTTGTTTTTAGACTTATATATATTTTATATTTTATTATATATTATATATATATAGTGTGAAAACCACCAATCAATTTTTGGCGCCGTTGCCGGGGAGGCTGTGAAGCCGACTATCGTTACGTTTGGCATTTGTGTTTGAAACTGTGAATATTTTCTTTTATTATAAAAACAATAAAAAAGTACAAAAATATTTTTCATTTCTTTTAGTATAATTATCAGATAAAAAACCAAAGAAAAAAAAAACCAAAAACATAAAAACATTGTCCATAAAAAAAAGAAATAAAATTCACAAATTGGTAAAATACCAAAATATAATATTCTCAACTGAGGTATTATCATAATAACTTCCGGTGAACTTGTTGGTTCCCAACTCGAACAAAAGATTTAAAAACTTGCCTTTTGTGTCTCTTACGACGTACGGCTCACCTTGAAAATTTAAACAAACTATAAAGTGGGTATAAGGAGGGTTGTTCCAAGGAACTACGACCCGAAAGGAGAAATAAGCTTCGCGCTATTCCTACTCCTCCGCTCACCTGTGCGTTTATCTTTTTGAGAGCTACCGTGAAGTAAGTAGATTATTTGGTTTAAGTTGTCTTATCTCATTGTCCGGTAAAATACATTGTGAATAAATCATTGAAAAAACCAAAAAAAAATTAGTGTAAATTTTCTTTTTATATTCCTATTTTGTGCATGCGCACTCGTTCTCAAGCCCGTAGACGTCGACAACCACAAGTCCGACAAACTTCTGTTGAATCATCTAATCTTGAGAAACCTGATAATCCTCCCATAGTTACGATGGCTGATAATCGTACTATGGCGCAACTGCTCGAAGCACCCACCGAGGGTTACGAGGATGCGATAGTTATTCCGGAAATCACCGCGAATAACTTTGAGATCAAGCATGGTCTACTTAATCTTGTCCAAAACAAGCAATTTTTTGGAAATGATAAAGAAGACCCACATGCTCACATCCGTTATTTCAACAAGATCACTTCTACAATGAAGATTCCGAACGTACCAAATACGTCGGTTAAACTTATGCTTTTCCCGTTTTCTCTCGAAGGGGCAGCCCGGATATGGCTAGAAAAAGAACCCCCTCGGTCGATTGAAACATGGGATGATCTTGTTTCGAAATTTATTAACAAATTCTTCCCTCCCTCTAAAACGACAAATCTCAGAAATGAAATCACGAGATTTCAGCAAAAATTTGATGAGACGTTTTATGAGGCTTGGGATCGTTTCAATGATCTTTTAAGGGGATGCCCTCATCATGGGTTTTCAGAATTGCATCAACTCGATACATTCTATAATGCCCTAAACTCAATTGATCAAGATTCATTGAACTCTGCTGCCGGTGGTAACTTCTTAGAATGAACCAACACCTAAAACTTATGGAATGAAATTAAGGCCTTGATACAATGAAATTATATATTTTTAGCTTCGTTTAGGGAGTTTCTCCATAAAAATTAGCCTTAAAACGAGTTAGATATGCGCAATTTAAGTTTAACTTATATCTAAATAAAAACTAGTTTTAAACTTATCTTGGTAGCTTATGCATTGAAACTCTTTAATTTGCATATATCTTTTAACTACAAAGTCTATAATACTAGGGAGGATTCAATAAGATAATGAGCCACTTCGGTGCGTATCGACGAGTTGTTGGATTTACGATTTAAAGTGTCCTAACTCCTCATACGTTCACTACATGACCTCTAAATTATGATAGCCCGAACGATAGTACGATGTTGTTTACAAAAGGCATTTAGCCAAACAAAAACTTCAAAGGATACTTTATAACAACACATAAATCTATGTTCAACACCTCACTACAAGTATATATATATATATATATATATATATATATATATATATATATATATATATATATATATATATATATATATATATATATGTGTGTGTGTGTGTGTGTGTGTGTGTGTGTGTGTGTGTGTGTGTGTGTGTGTGTGGCATCACATTGTATATATCATATTCATATGTATACACTTGGCATTATTCTTATACGACCTATATTGGATTAGGTTGCATTCGATTGTTTCCGTGACGCATTTTTATTGTGATATACTTCGTTGATTATCATTTACTCAAGGTGAGTTCATAGTCTCGCATTTCAATCTTTTCAATGTTTTATAAACCCGCGAGGGGAATACATGCTCGTTTACAAACTTGTATATTTTACTACAGTACAATTACCTTTCAATACTTTGTGAGTTCATAACCCCACCTTTTCTCTTTTAATGGTTTTCATAAACTGTTTTCGGGGTGAGGATACGTGCTCGTTTTACTACATAAAATTATTGATTTCTATACGTAAGCATTACATGGTTATTTTTACTAAAGTTTGATTTGTTTACTACATGATTTGAGATCGTGAATACCTATATTTGAAACCGTGAATTTTAGACATAATTGTTTTACTACGGACACAAGTGTTTTCTAAATTGTATGCTATCCAGATTACTGCCTGAATATTATTGCCTAAGTAGTCACTATATTGCCACTTAAGTCCCTACTTATCATGAACCGTTAATTGCTATTGTAGTAAGCGCGAGTGTTATGGATAGATCTATCGGGACTGACAATCCCCACCTTTACTTGGGTCACTAGTTTGATCAGGTGCATTTAACATTGAGAGGTGTCCGGGTGTTGGCAAGCATCCTATATTACGATTGGGGCAAAAATCTAGTTAAGGCTTCGGTGTCATGAGCTTAGTGCAATAATACAAAGTGTTGGACATGATGAATGTGTTTCTCTTGTCTACCTTACTTGTTTTGGACTTCCAAAATATGTACCTTAGTCCACCATTACTTCGTTCTTGTGGTCCACTTTTAAATACTTTCATGAATTTACGGAAATCACTACTTGGAATTTCGGATGGATTTCGGACATCACACTTTAAATGTTGTAACGCGTACTATCCTTCTGAAATATTTCTTAACATTATTTTCATACTTCTTTTTACTTAAACCTATGAATTCACCAACATTATTGGTTGAAGTTTTAGCCTGTATTTTTCAGGTTACTATTTTGCTAATGAGCATTGGGAGCTTTCGATCGCGCGATATATGATATTTTTTGAAGGCATAATAACTTGAGTACTATTTGACAAACGTTTTAGACATGTCTATCTAATACATTATAAATGGAACCTGTGTAAACTTGACCATGTTTTACTAAATTGAATGTGACATTTTATAAAACGTCTCTTTTAAGGTCGTTTTCTGTGACTTATGCGTTTGGACTATGAAGTAGCACCCCATTGTTACCATTCCGCTGCGACCAGATTTCTGGGGGGTGTTACAGATGGTATCAGAGCTGAAGTCATAGAGAACTAGGTCGTTTTTAAAACCTAGACTATGACCATGTTTTTCAAAATATAGAGTCTCTCCTTGTTTTATCCGATATCCGCACGCGCTTGCTCCCAGGTAACTTATATGCTCTCTTTTGCATCACTACTACTATTACATGGATAATGAGTATTTAATACTAGACTATGTTTTCGTTCTCTTACATCTATCGTATGACGTCTTACTATTTACCTTATATCGGTCTGTTATATAAATATTGATCACTCTGATTTTTCGCGTACTTTCTGATTTCTCATTTACTCTCTCGAAGACCAATACTAGTTACTTTACCATTCGACTCCGAGTTGGAACACTCTTCTTATGATTTTGAATCGCACATGTTGTTTCGTAATCCATCGTTTTGAAGCCTTCCCGTTGATGGGAGTACGTCAATTAACTTGTCACCTCATACGTGTCACCTTGGAGGTCCTACCGGGAGAACACAACTTTTTACGTTCATTTTGTTGATTGAATAATTCTTTACGTTCATTTTCTTTGACTGCTTCTGCGTTCGTTCGGATATTCTTTATACTTGTTATGACCTATCGCTTTACAAACAAGTGGAGTGTGTTGGACCGGTGGCTTATCGGCTAAAGTTACCCCAGGAATTAAGTTGTGTTCACGACACGTTTCATGTGTCAAACCTCAAGAAATGCTTAGCTGAGCCAGATGTTCAGGTACCTTTGGATGAGATCGAGATTGATGAAAATCTTCGTTTTATTAAAGAACCTCTTGAGATCGTGAAACGAGATGTGAAGAAGCTAAAGTGAAAAAGAATTCCATTAGTCAAAGTTCGTTGGAACTCTAGGCAAGGAGCTGAGTATACCTAGGAACGAGAAGACCAATTCCGGATGAAATATCCGCACCTTTTCTCCGAACCCGTACCTTCGTCAAATGTCGCAACTTGAGCCTTGAGGACAAGGCTCATTTAACGGGGAAGCACTGTAACAATCCGTATTTTTGATCAATGAACGACGACATTTAATTCAATATATTTTTTTTCTTGAACGCGTTTGCTTTTAATTTCAAGTATTTCGTGAAATCGCGTAAACTAAAAATCAACAATCAACGTAAACGGGCATCAAACGATTAAATGTTTACATCAAACAAGTGTTGTTAGGAATATTGTAATAGTTAGTTCCTACTGGTAGAGTATAAGTTCCTACTGGTAGGTATGTAGTTCCTACTGGTAGAGTATAAGTTCCTACTGGTAGGTATGTAGTTCCTACTGGTAAGGATAAATTCATAGTTAGTGCTGGCAGACCAAATATGTCAAAATATATCATACATATACTTAGAAAACCGGATATGAATGGAAAAACACACAGAAAATATCATAGGAACACATCTCCTTGTTTTAATGAGATAACCTCCACTTTTAGGAACATAAGACCAAAGACCAAAGACCAAAGACCAAAGACCAAAGACTCCTTAAAACCCTCTAGGTGTTCCTTTGACTAGCTCATGTGTATATAAAGAGACTTAGACTTGTAGAAAACTCATACACTCATTCCTTAACTAAAAAAAAAACTTCACAATCTCTCTTGTTTCCTGTCTCCTAGCTACTGGAAGACTTTGAAGCAAACACATACACTTAATCCATATAAATTTTTCTATCACTTATACAAGCATTCACACATCATTCCTATGATAACCTAAGATGTTTTGAAGGGTTGGTTAACCATTTGCAAGGATTAAAGCAAAAGAAAAAGGAAGCTAGGGTTTCATTTGGTTTAAACTTGGGTTTTGAATCTAAACTATTGTTTTGATCTTGTTTGTGTTCATATCATCATCACTTAAGGTTAACACAATATCTCCATACTTGTATTTCATATATATATGCATGCCATATTCATCTTAGGACTTATATATGTACTTGTGGTGTTGAAAAAGTAATGAAAAGCTTACTCCTTAAAACACAATTCGATTTCCGAATAACATCTTAAGTTTGAATTTATAAAACATATGTAGACATATTTTTGGCCCTAGCTGTTTCTAAGTTATATACCTATATGTCTTGTGATGTTCTCTGAGTTTTTTTAGGAATTTTTAAAGATCATTTGCTATGGCTAGTAAGTCACGCAAAGAAAGTTAATAAATTTGGACATGATTCTGCACACCAAATTTCTTTTGTAAAAACCACTAGGTTAGGTACGTTTTGGGCATTTGGTCCAGTTGAAGTATATTTAGAGAACTCTTTGACTTAAAATCTGAGACTTGAACCAACATGTTTTGACAAATAACGAGGGAGATATGACCCGTTACCGAGAGAGCAAACTTGCTATCCTTGGACAGCAGTGACAGTCGTGTATTGTTTTTGGTATAACGCTTTATTGGTAACAAAGTGTGTCAAATGGATTACATATTTGAAAATTAGACTCATAGTAGATAATCATAGAATCCAAAAACGTGTTATTTTATAGGAAAACAAAAGAGTTATAGCCAATTTACGACACAAGTTTTATAAAAACAAAACTGTTATGAGCAGGTCCGAAAATGTTTTTGCATGAACCAACACCTAAAACTTATGGAATGAAATTAAGGCCTTGATACAATGAAAGTATATATTTTTAGCTTCGTTTAGGGAGTTTCCCCATAAAAATGAGCCTTAAAACGAGTTAAATAAATCGCAATTTAAGTTTTAACTTATATCTAAAATAAAACTTGTTTTAAAATTTACTTGTCTTATGCATTGAAAACTCTTATTTGACATATAACTTTAAACTACAAAGTGCTATAATACAGGGAAGTTCAAAATTATAGGCCTCTTCGGGGTGGCGTAATCGACGGTTGCTGAATTTACGATTTTTAAAGTGCCTAACTCCTCATACGTTCACTACATGACCTCTAAATTAATAAATCTATTTTCAACACCTTTTTTTTTATTACGATAATATATATATATATATATATATATATATATATATAATATATACTATATATAGATATATATAATAAATATTATATATATAATGTTGTGTGTGTGTGTTGTGTGTGTGTGTGTGTGTGGCATCACATTGTATATATCATATTCATATGTATACACTTGGCATTATTGCTTATCACGACCTATATTGGATTAGTTGCATTCGATTGTTTTCCGTTCCCGTGACGCATTTTATTGTGATAAACATCGTCGATTATCATATACATCAAAGTACTATATTACTAGGGAGTTTCATAATGAGGCCTCTTCGGGGTGGCGTATCGACGAGTTGTTGGATTTACGATTTAAAGTGTCCTAGTTCCTCATACGTTCACTACACGACCTCTTAATTATGATAGCCCGAACGATAGTATGATGAGCTATATATTAATCAAAGTGTTTAGTACTTATACGACCTATATTGGATTAGGTTGCCTTCGGATTCCTTCGTGACGCATTTTCTATTTTGAATACTTGTTGATTTCCATTCACTCAAGGTGAGTTCATAGCCCCCTTTTTCTACAATTGTTTTACAAAATCTACGGGGTGAATTACATTGCTTGTTTTACTATTGGACACAAGTGTTTTTCAAAGTGTATGCTATCCAGATTACTGCCTGATTATTAATGCCTAAGTTACCTTATTGCCGTGAAGTCCCTATTATCATGAACCGTTAATTGCTATTATAGTGAGCGCTGGTGTTATGGATAGATCTATCGGGACTAACAATCCCCACCCTTACTTGGGTCACTAGTTTGATCGGGTGCATTTAACATTGAGAGATGTTAGGGTGTTGGCAAGCATCCTATTTTCTGATTGGGGCACAAATCTAGTTAAGGCTTCGGTGTCATGAGCTTAGTGCAATAATATATACTTAGACTTGATGAATGTGTTTCTCTTGTCTACATTACTTGTTTTGGACTTCGGAATATGTACTTAGTCCACCATTACTTCGATCTTGTGGTCCACTTTTAAATACTTCTTGATTTACTGAATCACTACTTGGATTTCGGATGGATTTCGGAAATAACACTTTTAAATGTTGTAACGCTACTTTTCTTCTGAAATATTTCTTAAATTATTTCAATACTGCTTTTTACTTAAACCTATGAATTCACCAACATTATTGTTGACGTTTTAGCATGTATTTTTAGGTTACTATTTTGCTAGTGGAGCATTGGGAGCATTCGAGTCGCGCGGATATATATATTTTTGAAGGCTTAATAACTTGAGTACTATTTGACAAACGTTTTGACAATGTTTTCTAATACATTATAAATGGAACCTGTGTAACTCTGACATTTTTACTAAATTGAATGTGACATTTTATAAAACTTCTCTTTTGAGGTCGTTTTTTGTGACTTATGCGTTTGGACTATGAAGTAGCACCCCATTGTTACCATTCCGCTGCGACCAGATTTCTGGGGGGTGTTACAGCAATGAAGCTGATGTGTTTAACTCCTTTATCAACAATGCGGTTCGTATCAACTTTCCTATGGGGGGTCGCATGTTTACTTGGATGAATAAAGCCAGATCAAAACTAATTAAGTTAGACAGATTTCTTATTTCCGAAGAGGTTCTCTCTTTGCTCCCTGACATTAAGATCACTTCTCTTGATCGTTTGTAGTCGGACCACACTCTTATTCTTCTTCATTGTAATAAATGTGACTTTGGTCCGGTTCCCTTCAAAATTTATCACTCGTGGTTCACTCGGGAAGGTATTGACGAGGTCATCACCTTTGAATTTAACAACCTTGCAAATCCGACTGTTGGTAGAAAGCTCCCTTTTCATGAAAAACTAAAAGAGTTGAAACCTAAGATCAAACAATGGGTTTCCATCACCAAAAGTAACAAAGATACTCGTAAGCAGGTAGTTATGAAGGATTTAAGGATCCTCTATGACAATATTGACGCTGGTCTAGCTTTGAGCGATGATCGTGATGCGCGTATTAAACTCCTCCAAGAGGCTGATATCCTAGCAAATTTTGAAACTATGGATACGATTTAAAAGGCTCGTGTTAAATGGGACGTTAAAGCCGACGAAAACACCAATTTCTTTCACTGCTTGATCAAGAAAAATGAAGAACCCAATCAATCAATGGCATCATGCATGAGGGTGTTTGGATCACAAATCCCATCCAAATCAAAGAAGCGTTCCTCAACTTCTTTAAAGAGAAATTTAAAGCTAATGACTCTTTGATTACTTTCCCTCATACTCGTACTTCATCTACATTGCAACCTTCTGATCGGGATTATTTAGAATCCAATACCACCATGGACGAAGTGAAGACCGCGGCGTGGGAGTGTGGTAGTGACAAAGCTCCCGGTCCTGATGGATATACTTTTACTTTCATGAAAAGGTACTGGGACCTCCTTAAGCTCGACATCTATGAGTTCGTTGTAACAATCCGTTATTTCAGGTCTTCCATTATTTATTTTTAGGGTTTTACGCATTTGCTTTAATTTTTATTGTTTTGTTAAATCGCGTAAACTAAAAATCAACATTCAACATAAACGAACATCAAACAAGTAAAAGTTTACGCCAAGCAAGTGTTATATAATTATTTCGAGGATGATTTATAACTTTTCATTTTATATTTTTATTGGTTACGTAAAGCGTCTATGTTTCGCAATAAAATACATTTAGGCATACCCGGAAGCACCAATACCTATCCATACTCAAACAAATACACACTGTTATACCCAATACCTAAAATTTTAATCATTCGTATACCATAAACCCACATGGCCGGTTATATACATAGGAATAAAACACTAACCAAATTCAAATTTCACTTATATTACGCACATGCTTAATTCTTCCACTAAAGTCACATCCCTCATCCTAGGGAGGAGGAAACCACCTTACACCCTTATATCATTACCACCTATTGATCCATGGTTTTACTAGTACTTAGATATCCAAAGTGGGAGACGATGTTTGGATGGACGGGAATATATCCTTAGTTATTATCGCATCCAAAGAATCTGGGGAAGATTTGCAAACTCTATTTCTATAACCTCATAAAGACTATACCACAACTTGATAAACACCATGAAGAATTTTAGAGAGCTTAGGAATTCTAGAAATGAAGACATTACCAACATCACCACATGCTATGTCTCTAATCGAAAGAGACACCAACGACGAGCTCATATCAATCCTCTACCAAGTCCATACCTTACGCCAAATGGTTTTTACCTTAGAGAAACTAAAAAGGCAATCGTTAATTGTTTCATCCTCTAAATCACAAAGTGGACATGCTTTAAAAGGTAAAACAAGACCCCTGTTTGCAGATTTACCCGAGTAGGAAGTCTATCAAGAGAGGCACGCCAAGTGCAAACATTGATCTTCCTAGGGACCCAAGAGTTCCACACATAATGCTTACCAAGATTGCAATCAACTTGAATCATACTTGAAAGGGCCTTGATGTTACGAGCACCTGAAGGATGAAGCGTCCCAAAATCATTTATCATCAGCTTCACAGGACAAAAGAGACATTCCCTAATATAGGTATATGTGCTTAGAGAGGTCATTGAAGTCCTCCACGGGGAGGCACTTCCAGGCTACATGTACCGACCACAAACACCATTCGTAACACCTCTTCTATCGTTTAACATCACAACTTTTATTAGTACTCAGTGAGCTAATATGCGGGGGGAACTTGTCTTTATGAATAGACACGTCCATACACCAAGCATCCATCCATAAAAAGTGTTACCGCTAATTGATATTTTCTTGAGAAACAAGGGCTCGAACGCCGGATTAATAAGCTAGATTTTTTTCACATGGCATATGAGCATGCAAAACACGACAAATGTATCCGCATTATTCTTAGTAAAAAAAAATTATAAGGATAAAGTAGAGCATGCAAAACACGACAAATGTGTCCAGATTGTTCTTAGTAAGAAAAAAATATAGGGATAACGTATACATAGGCCATTCAAGGTATTAAAAATGTGCTCAATCTAATCTTATTTCAAGCAAACCCCAACCACAGACCCTGTATCTGTTTTCATAGTTATTATGGTATTTATATCTGTTTTTGCCTTTTTCTTCAGCCATCAATCAAGGACAACGAGTCAAGGAGCTTGGAAAACTGGTAAGAAAAGAATATGAAATCAACGAAAAACAGTAGGACTCGAATGTGCTCCGCTTGGTTTTAGAGTACAGTTTTTCAATTGCAGTTATATATAGTGAAGTTACGTCCAGAATTCCAGATTAAATCAAAATGACATGTATATATTAGGTTCTTATGGCCTCTATCATTGATTAGTAGACAAGTGATAAGTGTAAAATATACATATCTGTTAATACCTAAAATAACCAAATTAAACCCAAAACAGACCAAAAATGGCAAAAATGTGCTTGTATTTGTGTTTTGTGTGTGCAGGTATGGATAAGTCAAAAAATTCACAAAGAAATCAGTCATAAAACTCGAGCTGCAAGCACGGACACGAGAATCAAAGAATCACAAAAGAAGCCAATAGGATCAAAAGCTGAAGCCAGATGTGTCAAGCTCAGTTAAAAGATAGTCATATATAAAGCCAACAAATCCAAAACATTAGCCAACACTCTCTCTTTATGAAGCCACAAGGACCAAATCTTGCAAATCCAGAAAGTTTTTATTACATGAAAAAGGGGAAAAGAATGAGAGGGACTGAAAGGGTAGAAATGCCAACAAATTCAATGAAGCCTCTGTGTCTGGTTGTTTAACCTGTTCTTCTCGAGTTCTCATCCTTTGTGTGTAATTTAGTTTGGGGAGATCCAGATCTCTTTCATAAAATCGATTAACGTCTTATCTTTGCATACTTCATAATCGGCTTAGATTTAGTTAGGAAACCCCGACTTTAAACATTGAGGACAATGTTTCGTTTAGTTTGGGGAAGAGTGTCTATCAATTTGATGTTGCTTGCTCATTGTTTTGTTCTCAGTACTCGTTTTTTCCACCAAATATGTGCAAAAAATTTTAAAAATTTTAAGTTCTTAGTTGTCAAAATATATATATATATATATATATATATATATATATATATATATATATATATATATATATATATATATATATATATAATATGTAGGGTTTTCGCTGGTAAGATTAGAAAGAGGAACTTTTTGTGACGATCGTCGTGTAGAGTTCTAGCTTTCTACCTATAAACAATTTTTATGATGATATGTTTGTGCTAGTCTCACGTAGACTTTAAACATGCTAGACTTGAAATCGTTAGTAAATGAAGACTTGTGCTAATCTCAAGTAGATTTTAAATGTGCCGAGTTGGATTTTATATAGGCTAAGTATTTGCAAATTTCTTTTGTGAAGAATAAGAGATGATAGTGTTGTTTACGAATTAGGATGCTAAACAAAGTTTATGTGGAAAACTTAAAGGCTTATAAGAATAACTTGTGATTTTTCTTCCCCAGGAGCATCTTTTTTAAATGATTATTTATACGTGTTTCTCTTTAATTTTTGCAAATTGAGGTTTTACTCCTTATAAAAATCTATTCAACATTATTCAGGAAATATAGCTTTATCGTGATGAGTCAAACTTCATTTTGTGATTAAATGAAATTTTAGTTCGAGTTTATACATTGTTTTCCTAAAAGGAAATTTTTCTATTTGTCAAAATTAATATGTTAAATCAAGTAATTAGTTGTTATCAGTTTTAAAGCAAAAATAAAAAGGATATATAAAAAAAATCTATAAATTAGTTGTAAAATAAAAAAGGATGCAAGTCTATAAATCCTTAAGGTTAAATAATTAAATATAACAATCTCATTCGCAATATGTAAATGGCATTGGTCGGTTCGCTCCGATGTGACATCGGAAAGAAAGGATGGAGGATTGTATATTTTAGGGTTAGGTTTATCATAATAACGTACGCGAGCTCTTGTCGATGGAGAAGGCCGATGTGTCGTCGAAAGAAAAGTGATAAATTCCTAGCCCAATAAAGTTAATAGAAATAATAATGTTGCAATGTTTAAAAATAAATAGTTAAAGTTTTCATTTTCTAAAACCAAGGTATTCTTTTGATTTAAGGTTTGCATAAGGTTTCTTTCTTACAAAGCTTTTTCATCGGAATTTCATGCGTTTCAGTTAGTATCTCCGGATGGATGGTTTGTCAAAAGCCTTCAGCACTTTACCCCGGATGTCGGGGGATCGCTAGAGAAGAAAGTCATTCATGGGACAAATGAACCAACGATGTCTTAGCTAAGGAGGTTTTTGTTTGCTTTGAGTTGTGATTCTACTAAGTGATTAACATATTAGCCCAAAAGGCCCATGTGTAAAGCTTGGTCGGATTTCAACTATCTAATATGTGGATTTAATGGTTTAAATTAATTTGAACACACACCGCCTAAATTTATGATTATGTCAGGGAAGAAGAATTCCACAATGTTGTAATTATAAGTTAGTCTTAGCATCTCTAGTTCGTAATTAACGATGATTTTATTTTAAGTTGGCATGGGAGAAGTAAAAAAAAATGGGATGTAAGTTTTCTTTTGTTCACTTAATTGTGATTTTTATTCTATTATCCTAAAAGTTACCAATAAGGTAATGAAACTATAATATCTATCGTCTAACAAGTTGTAGTTAGGTAATTATAATTATCAAGAAAAATCTAAAAAGAGAAAAATCTTAGAAAATGGGAAAATCAGGTGTTTTATATTGTGATCTCTTAATCTTCAACAAAATCGTTGCTACTTTTCAAGAATTTAGTTTGGGGAATTTTGAAGGTTTTTTGGTTATAAGGCATGTAGATTTATTGCGTGAGGACAACACATAGATTTAGTTTGGGGGAATTTGATAAGTGTAAAATAACAATATTCGTTTAATACCTAAAAATTAACCAAAATTAACGCAAAAACATGCCAAAAATGCTAATTAAATATGCTTGTATTGTGTTCTGTGTGTGAGGTATGGATAAGTTAAAAATCACAAGAAACCAGTTCAAACAATCGTGCAAGCACGGACACCGGAGAATCAGAATGATATACAAAAAAGAAGCCAAGGCATACAAGTGATGAATGCCAGAAATGGTCAAGCCTCAGTCAAGATAGTCAACTAAAGCCAACAAAGCCCTAAACATTAGCCCACTTCCTTTTATGAAGCCACAAGGGTTCCCAATTTGCCAAACCCGAAAGTTTTTTTTATAAACTTGAAAAAGGGAAAAAGAAAGAGAGGGACTGAAAGTGTAAAACTGCCAAACTATACGTTTTTAATGTCAAAGCAAGGGCGCAGGCGACACCAGTTACTGTTACACCTTTCTTCCCCGTTTCCCCATCAAGGTAAATCAAAGGGGTTTTCCAAATTGAGGGTGCTTAGGTCAATATTCATGAGCTCACTAACACTAATGTAGGGAAAAAATTAGTTTTTATTCAAAGGTATTACTTATCCTTCCAATCAAAGGCCACGTCAACAATGGTGAAAGCACAAATTTAAGAGGGTTTTTGTGCTAAAACACTCACAAAAGAAGCACAATGCCTCCCAAAAGAGAATGACATGCTGGCAATCTTTCAGGTGTCCACAAATCAACCCAACGGCCTCAATACGAAGCTCAATGATTGGAAAAAAAATGATTGGTTGTGATTGAAAGTTTGGGAGGCGTGCAGGGCAAGGAGGGCTAGAATCTTCCAAGGCAGATTATATCAATAAGCCACAACCTTCATCCACGACATGAGTTTTTTTTAATTTTTTGTTAGCTTAATTTCGTAATTACTTAAATGTTTTGTTAGTTTTTTGTAAGCTATATGTAATCAGTTCTATCTATTATCATTGATAAGATTCAGTTTTAGCCTTTTAAATCTCACTCTTAAGTTCTCAAATATTAAGTATTTCTATAAGCCTTCATAAGCTCATTTAAAGCTCTTTCAGTCTATAAGTGAAATAGAGCTCTTTGAATTCAGAATTATTCTTACCTAACCTTAAATCAGTTTAATCTATCATGGGATCCCTATTTGGATTGAGCATTTTGGAAGGGGATCTTATCTTGGAAGAGATCCAAGGACTTTACCCTACTTATCTATAGGTTAGGGAGCTTGTAGTGCCTGTATTGGTCATCTTGTTTTGCAGCTAGAGGAGTTTTGTAAGTTTGTCTTTCAATTTCCTGTCATTCTAGCTTTTAAATATGATTTCATTGCTTTCTATATTTAGTTTGCTATATTGACTTATTCTTCTTAGCTTTTTAGTGCTTATTTTGAATTTTATCTAGCTAAATCATCTTAGTTGTTTATCTGTTTTCAATTTTCTTAGTTTAAATCATAGATTTTCATATTATTGTCTTAAAAACCTCTAAAAAAACCAAAAATATAGTAAAGTAGCTTAATTTAGTTTTTTTAGGTAAAAGGCAAAGCATCCCCAGTCAAATATATTACACCAAAAAATCAGTTTAGAACAATGGAATGTGGCTGGAGTACCACATTAACCTCAAGCTAAGCTTGAACAACCTCTAAAGCAACTTAGGACATGCCCCAAGAAAAGCTAAACAACAAATACACTAACAATAGATCCAATAGGAAAAAACCACTTTAACCTACATAAGACAATAAACGTAGCCTGCTGCCACACCACCAAATAGGACGTATTCCACATTACACCAAAGTAGGAGAAGGTCTCACAAGCGAACAAGGCAACTTCCAAATATGAGCTAGCATCTGAACATTAGGCGTCTTTTTAAAAGAGCAAGAAAAAAAAAAAAAAAGTCAATAATCTTTAAGACGAACATTAGACTTAAATAAGCTCAGGATCTTGTCCTTCGACCTCTTTCTTTTTTCTTTCTTATAAATTCGGATATTCCGCCTTGCTATAAGAAGTATCACGCAGCCAGCAGAGAAAACAAGCTTGCAAACAAATCACTTCGAATTGACTTTATCTTCGCCACAGGAATAAGGAATGCCACAATATCATCCAGGGCTGACGAAACATTTGGGATACATAATAACGGCTTCAAGTTATCCCAAACCCATGAAGAAAACTGGCAACCAAAAAATAAATGATCATGCGAATCTGGTTGGACTTCACAAAGAGGACACACAAGCTGGTTCATGTAAAGATTGTTACATAAATCCCATGGTCTTAAAAGATCATGAGTCTTGAGTTTCCTTTTAATTACTACCATAGTATGGAATAGCATAGAGAGGAATATGGTGTGTAAACCATACCACGTCGTAACCAATCCACCTCTATACTACTCGGACGAATATAGTCCCACACCGCAGAGCCACCGAGAAATCGGAAATCTCAAAATTTATCCATACTTCATAAAAGTAATACGGATCAGAGGACATTTAAAGTTGAGCCAGGACTTGGTCCATAAAGGATGTTATTTTGCATATCCAATCTAACGGCCAACTCCAAGTACCTAAGTCACAAATATCCTTTACTTTAGCATTCAAGTGGAATCCCGCTGAGTATATGTCACGATTAGAGACAATTTTTGATAATGGGCCAACCGAACTCCAATGATCATGCCAAGCAAACGTCAAGTTACCATTATCCAATAGAGATCGAAACAAAGCCGTACTAAGTGGACGAACATGCTAAGATTTTACGCCAAAACCCACGACATATTACCCATTACCAATATAAGTCTTAAGATTATTGCTTATATAGTTGTTAGAATCATATGCTTATTTAAAGTCGACTTTTAATCTGTTAATTGTCTCGTATTAAGCACTTGTTTACTAGATTTCAATGTAGTAGCTTAATCATAAATGTCTTAGTCTTAAAGTGGTGTTTGGTTTAAGCTATTTTGACCTCCTAAAGTCATAAATTGAGTTTCTTGAATTGTTTAAGTTTGTTTGATCTTCATTTTTAAATCATTTTTAGGCAGAGAGTTTTTATAAGTTAGATTGTGAAATTAAAAAAGTTATGGTTTTTATTATTGTTTGATTTCTAGCACTGGGGGATAACTTTTTTAGACATTTCACTTGTCAATTGTTGATCTAAGCCCTCCAAGGCTTAGATCTTGACTTGAACTTTGTTTATAACTCCATTTGAGTGTTGTCTTAGTGAAGGTTTCCCTTCGGTTAACCTGCACTCTTGGTTTGCATCTTTGTCCCAAAGTGCACCAGTACTAACCTACAAAAGTTAGTACTGCTAGTCTCTAGTTAGTACTGCTATCTTTGGCTTAATATTTAGTTGAGTAAAAGTAGGATTTAGGTTCTTAAATTCAAGATAGAAGTAATATAGATATAGCTTGATATAGTTTAGGTTTTAGTTTTCATTTTACTGCTTATTTTCGTAGCCATTTCAGTTGTTTTAAAAAGGAACTTTGCATCAGCAGTACTAAGTTAGTTAGTACTACTGATATTCAAATCTCATTTTAAGCCAGTAATTGCAGGATTTAATAGCTTATCTTTTAGCATCTTATAGTTTAGTTATAGCTTAATATAGATTAGGATTTAAATCTCATTTTCTAGCTTATTTGCCTAGTTTATTTTGTGTTCAAAAGTCTTTTAATAAAACATAAAAAAACCAAAAAAACAGTTAGAACTTAAGTAGATCTTAATTTGTTAATATTAGCTGTATAAGTCTAGTTTTAAAGATCTATATAGATAGAGTATAAGTATTATAAAAGTCTTAACAGTTTTAGGAGTCTAGTTTTGCTTTTTTAAAAGTTTTTAGCTTATTTGGAATTTGAGTTATTTGCTTACTTTTTCTGAGTTTGCTTGTTTCATGCTTAATTTCATTAGTTTAAAAGTACTCCTAGCTTAGTTTTCTTTGCATTTATAGATTAAGCCCATCATAAGCTATTAGATTACTTCTTCTTTTCGAAATAAAACCTTAATTTGAGCATTTTATAGCTGTTTAAGTGAAAATAAGCCCAAAGCCCTAGTTTCTGTAACAGCTTACTGAGAAGCTCTTTTAGAGCTTATGTTTGAGTTACAGACCACAGTGCTTTTGTTGAAGTTTTTCCTCCTAGCTTATTTTATAAATTTACTTCTTTAAGTTCTTGCTGAAAAGCACTTTTAATTTCAACTTATCTTTAAGCCTAAAATGGACTTTAGTTGTTATCGGGTTGGGCACAGAGAATGTTCGTGTTATACTTTCAATATTTTATTTTGTGTCTTCAGTTAGTTCCTTCCCTGTTAGTTAGTAGGTACCCTGTTAATCCTTAAGTCTTTTACACAGTTAGTCCCTAAGTTAGTCTTTAATTAGTTTTATTTAGTTTTTTTAGGACTTTATTTTTAATAATTTTATTATTTTTATAGTTTTTAATTAGTTAAAATTTTAGAAAATTCATATCTTTTAAAATAAAAAGCCAAAATTAGTAATTTCGTTTTCTAAAATTTTCTTTTGTCATATCTTAGGTTTATAAGTTTAGTTTACATTTTTAGGGGTTAAAATTATTTTACTTGCTTAATAGTCGCATTTTATTTGTTTTCCATATTTGATTAATTGTCTTTTTTTTAGTAGTCATAGCTTTCCGAATCAAATATCTTTGCTTCATTCAAATCAGGATCCGAACCTAAACGAGGTTTCAATTTCACTAGTCGTTGGGGAAACGACCCGGGTGATCATACTTACCCGGTTTAATATACGTATTATTTATTATATTATATATATTTTTAAGAGTGAATTTTATCAAGGGTAACTTGGTAATTTTCTTAATTTCTCTTTTAAAGTATTATATTTTATAAATATTTTATAGTATATAAGACTACTATCAGTTTTTGGCGCCGTTGCCGGGGACTAGTGTTTAAGATTCCGTCATTTTACGTTTGTTGATTTGGTTTGAAGATCCTTTCACCCTCGAAAGTTTCATTCTTGTTTTATAATTCAAAAATCCAAAAAAATTATAAAATATAAAAAGTAAAAAATATTTTCCTTTTCTTTTTTAGTATAAGTAAAAGATATAAAAAAATATAGAGAAATCAAAAATATAAAAAATCTTCCTTTTAATTAAGAAATAAAAGTCACCAATTGGTAAAAATACCAAACATAAAAGTATGCTTACAACAAAATGAATGTTATAGCATTATGATCATATGCAAAAATGAAAATGATTAATAAAGGTGTTCCTACATATCTAAACGGCTGGAAACTAGAGAGAAAGTATGTGTGAAAGGGGATGAGAAAATGGTGAGATTGGGCTTGTTATTTATAGGCAAAATTTTGGCACTGTAGCCCGGTTCCGCCGGTTCTATTGTAGAATGGAACCGGCCAGTGTTCCTGAAGGGAACCAGCCTACAGTAACCAAATCCGGATTTTAGAATAAAAAATCTTATAAAATCTTATGCAATCTTCAAAGATTATGGCTAGATTTAGAAAGATATGATGTGACAATACATAAAGTCAAACTTTGTGGATGATTCATGCATGATTGCGTAAATCCATTTTGTATTTTATTTTTACTTAAGTAAACTTGTGTATAAAGGTTTAGTTGAGGCTTGCCAAAATAGAGTTTACTTGTTTAAATAAAGTACTTGTAGATGCAAAATATGAAATGAGGTTTGATCATAATACAACATAACAAACATGTACGAAACAGTGTTGTATATACTCGAAGTCGAGACGTCGAGATTGTGTTGATGCTACTGTTAGACAATATATGATAACAAGTAACTTGTACATTTAATGTTATATATTACAAGTAATATATATTTTGTCATTATCAAAATAAAAGAGAATGTGTAGATTAAATATCGTAATATTTGCACTAACAAACTCCCCCTTTTTGATGATGACAAAATATGTAAATGTAATATATAGTAAATGTAAAAGTCACTTGTATCCCCGTAATACCTTTTACATTACCTTCTTCGTTTACACTCTTCTCCCCCTTTTGTCGAAACAAAAAGGGTGTGTCCTTGGAGTTTAACTTCAATTCTCCTAGAAAAGGCGAGCTTGCATCATCCCTAGTGAAGTTAAAATGTCTACTCAAATGCCTTATATTAGTGCATCTATAACACCCCGTGTTTTAGGGTCATTTACGACGTCAATAAATTCACTATTTATTTTTAGTATTGTACGCGTTTGCTTTAAAATCGTAATCGTTAAGTTAAATCGCGTAAGCTAAAAATTATCATTCAATGTAAACAGGCATCAAACAATTAAATGTTTACATCAAGCAAGTGTTAAGTAATTATTTTGAGGATAATTATTAACTTTGTTTATTTTATTTTTATTGGTTGCGTAAAGTGTTTACGTTTCGCGATAAAATGCGTTTAGGCATTCCCGGAACCACCAAAACTTTTCTACGCTTCAACAAATACCCACAATTGTCACACCCCGCCAAGGCGGAAACACGAGGCGTAACATCATGGATATCATCACAACACAATGGTGTCAACAATAGAGAAACACTAAATGCATAACTAAGTAATAAAGACACAATGTGTCATGACAATACCGAAAACCAAAAGAATGACATCTTGTATTAATGAAAATGGGTCTCACCAATACAAGAACAATATCTTACAATCCTAATAAAATCAAATAACATTCAACAAAATCATGCAACAAACATAAACGAACTCAGGAGCGAACTCCAATGCAATCCTAGCGGTCATTCTAGCCACCTCTCTTAACCTCGGTATTCTCATGAAGCTCACCTGAAAATGATGCTTAAAAACGTCAACATAACGGTTGGTGAGAGTCATAGGTTTAAGACCGCAAACAACATTTAAGTCAATTACTGTGAATAAATAAAAATAACATACAGCAGTTAATACAGCGTACTTTCATTACAAGCTAACATTGCAATCACACAATCCACATTGAGGACATTCACGCTCAATCCTCACACTAAAAACATTAACAACAATGAGACAGATCTCGCTCACTCAAACAACTCACAGTATTAAGACGATCACGCTTATACCAATCAAATCCATAAATGCCATGAGACGATTCACGCTCAAGACAACAATTAATACCAATAAAAGCAGTAGTCAGAACCTACAATAGTCAGTATAGACCATGTTCACTTAAAACATTTCAAACCTCTCTCCATCATTTCCATCCAAATGTAAAAAATACATTAAAAAAAGTGGGACTATGAAACTCACCTGATGCTTAGCTTCCCAAAATAATCCAACAAAAGCTTCACAAAAAAATAAAAATAAATTCACCGGATAATCTAAACAATTAAGCACACAATAAACTTCATCAAATTATGCATTCACCCAATATGATATAACCTCAAACTATGATGATATCTAAGCTATCTACCATTGTTCTATATTGATTTAACCCTTTTCAACTTCATACATATGTCATGTTCACTCGTTACAATGCTACACTTTAAATTTTTAGTTTTGAGCAAAATTTTATACTTCACTTAAGCGTCCTAACGTACCACTTAATCACTTCATAAATTTAAACTAAATTCACATGATACACTATATGTCCTATGAACCTCTCTTAGCTCTCTCAAGACATTACCCTTTTACAAAATACCTTTGAAATTGATTATCCAAAGTGTCCCAGAATTCGTCCAGAATCTGGACCTAAAAGAAAAATAAAAATAAGTATGACACTAGATGACCAACTTTTGGACCTCATTATATGCTAGAATAAAATTTAGGGGTCTCCACATTATATAAAATTAACTTCCACATGATTTAGAGCCTCTAACTTATGTCTAAGTATTTTTAGAAAAATCTAACCAAATACTGAAATTCGTCACAGTTTTACCGCCTGATTTTGTAACGACTTTTGACCTACTTCCGTCCATAAAATACTCACGAGAAAACTTTGCTGGAAAAATTAGATCTCTGAGGTTATCTCCAGTATGTTGTAAATTGTTTATTTGAATTTTTATAAATGAGTTATGACCTCTACAAGATTGACCAAAATTCTGCAGTAAATTAAAACGACTATATCTAAAAATCAAGCCTTAACCAACTAACCCAATCATGAAAAACAATCAATTCGAAGGATCTAACCGGATCTATACATCATAATTTTCAGAAACATAAAATAATCCAAACCTAGCCTAAAATTACCATGTTTAAAACCCTAATCCATCATGCTAGATTACATTAATTAAAAATTAACTAGAATTAAACAAGAATTAGAAAATACCTTAGCAAAGAAACCCTAAAAAAAATTTCTTTTTCTTCTCCTGTTCGGTCGTAAACGCAAGGGGGAGGGGGTTTAGGATTTATTTTGTATTTATAGCCTACGATAAGGAGTCCTAGATAATTACCAATTATAATTAGATTCCAAATAAAATTCTTTTTCCCCGTTTTTTTCTTAGAACTGGCCGACCATGGCCCTTTTCTTTTTTTTTCTTTTTTTTATTAATTCTATAATTACTTGTATTTCCTTAAATTTTTATAAAAACCTTAACTAATTTGACTATACCTTTTTTCTTAAAAGAAATTCACTAGACTTAAAAAAAATAACTTTTTAGCTTTTCATTTTCAACCTAACTTTCCTAAAATAGAATTTTTACATTATTCTTAACTTACCACTTAATATATAAAACCCCTATCTTAGCTTTTACTAACACAAAATACGTATACGTAATAATATTACAATTTATCCGGAAACGCATCAATCTTAAAATCATTTCGTGTCTTCAAAAGTGAACAAAATGACTCAACCAATTCAACCACCCATTACAATCTCATGAATGGATCACACTCATTAGATTGGATTCAATTACCTAACTTAACCTTCATATAACTTATAAACAAACAGAATCAACATTACATCTTGTACTGCAACAGGGCAACATAAGTCAATACTAACGGTCTTGGAACTACCTGCTCAAATCATAGTTGTCATAGTATCCCCTCCTTTAGGAAATCTCGTCTTGAGATTTAACTAGCCCCCCCCAATTATACTGCATGCTCAATGGAACAAATGAGGATATTTAGATCAATAATCCTCGCGTTCCTCAAGTAAAGTCAGGACACGCTTAGAATTCCAACGAACTTTCACATGTGATATCTTACTACGTTTTACCTCTTAACTTCACGGTATATAATCTCTATAGGTTCCTCAACAAAACGAAGAGTTTTGTTAACCTTTATCTCATCTAATGGCACATGCAAACTAGCATCAGCCAAACATTTCTTCAAGTTTGACACATGAAACGTATCATGTACTCCACTTAATTCCTCAGGCAACCTTAATCGATAAGCTACAGACGATCCTTTCAAGGAATTCAAATGGTCCTACGTATCTCGGTGCTAAACTTTTCCCTTTTTCCAAATCGAAATTACACCTTTCACAAGGTGATACTTAACATCACTTCGGTTCTCCTACTTTAATTCCAATGGTTTGAGTTATTATCAACATAGCTCTTTGAAGATCTTTCGCTGCTTGTAGCTTTCCTTATCAACAAACAACTTTATCAGTCATTTCTTGAAGCATTTCAGTGTCCATCAAGCTACTTTCTCCAATCTCAGCCCATAAAACAGGGGACCTACACTTCCTTCCGTGCAAGGCTTCAAACGGAGCACATCTTATACTGAATGATAGCTATTATTGTAAGGAAAAACTAGCAATGGTAGATGAACATCCCAGCTAACACAAAATCAATTACACCGCCCTCAAAAAACCTCTAAGGTCTGATCGCTACCTTACTTTGCCCATCCGTTTGGGATGATAAGCCTATATATCCAACCTCGTCCTAAAATTTTTTGCACTAGTCTTTCCATCAACGCTACGTCAAACTTCAATTCTATTTGAAATAATCTACACATGAAATCCATGTCATTACAAAAACAATAAATATAAAATCCCCCAAAACTACAAAATAAACTAAAAACTCTTAACATATTTAACTACCTAACACTACACATCACCCAATATACATCAAAAAATCCACTTCAAAATCACCCCTCACTAAAATACCAACCAACTTACAACTTTAATAAAAAAAAAAAAACAAAAAAAAAAAAAAAAAAAAAAACAAAAACAAAAAAAAAAACAAAAAAATAAAAACCAAAAAAAAAAAAAAAAAAAAATAAAAAAAAAAAACAAAAAAAAAAAAAAAAAAAAAAAAAAAAAAAAAAAAAAAAATAGAAAAAAAAAAAAAAACAATAAAAAAAAAATAAAACCAAAAACCCCAAATTAACAAAAAAAAATATATTAAATATATTAAATATAATAAAAAAATTTTTTTTTTTTTAAACCCCCCCCCCCATTTTTATTATTTAATTTTTTTTTCTTGCAGTAATACCGAAGGCCTTGGGATGCTCAGCCTTTACCTTTGAATATTCAAACAATTTCTAAACATAAGTAGAAATATTCTCTCTTCATTCTCGGCCACATTACAATATCACGAAGGATATGGTACATCTTATCCGCCTCATGATGCACAGGAGATATAGACACTGTGTGCTTAATCATAATACACGTTCTCACATTCTAACTAATGGAACCCATATACGGTCCATGAAATACAAACTCTCGCCCTCTTTCTTTTCCATCTGCTGATCTAGGCCATGAGGTTTTTCCAATAATTAAAATTCTCTTGTTAAGCGCCTCAATTGGGTGTGGTATCTTTTCTCTCATTCAGACTGGATAGTCACTGCCATGGCCCTTACACGTCTAGGTTTCAACCGTTCCTTCCTACTTAATGCAATTAGCCACATCGTTCGCTTACCAGGAGGTAGAAAGAATCTCGCACTCATAATCACAAAATAACTTAATCCATGCCTCTGAGCATATCAGCTTCTTTCTAATCAAAATGTGTGACGGACTTTTGTGATTCGGTTATATACCCAATCTTCAGTTACCACTACAGATATGCCTCCCAAGTATTATGAGCAAACACAACAGCTCTCTAATCCAAATTCATGCGTCTGTATAGTTCTTTCATGGGTTTTTTGCTGCCTCGATGGATAAGCAATCAACTTTGCCCCTTTGCATGCGGTACACAACCTATCCTTGGTTTGATGCATTTCAATAATCAATGGAAATCTTCCACTCTATCAAAGTTGCGTCATATATTGGTGCTCACCAAGTTTTTACTTTAAGTTTGAAATGGCTCTTCTTTGCTCTAAACCCACACATACTTCTGATTCTTCTGAGTTAACGAGGTAAGAGGTTTAGCAATTTTGGAAAAGTTTGAAATAAACCGTCGGTAATAACCGGCTAATCCTAAAAATGATCGAATCTCAGAAGGCGTCGTAGGGGTCTTCCAATTCTTTACCGCTTCTATTTTGCTGGGATCCACATGTTATACCCATTCTGTTTGACAACATGTCCATGAAAGTGCCACCTCTATGCAACCAGAAATCACAAATTGGTAGAAATACTTTGGCATACAGTTTATCCTTCCTTAACATTCAACACAAAACTAAATGAACTTCATGGTCCTCCTTCATCTTCGAGTAGATCAAGATGTCATCGATGAACACAATAACGAACTTATCTAAGTACGGTTTACAAACTCTATTAATCAGATCCATAAAGACTGAAGGTGCATTGGTTAGCCCAAAAAGGCATAACCGTAACTCAAAATGTTCGTATCTGTTTGAAACGCCATCTTAGATCATGTGTCTTCATGCAAGCGTAGTTGGTGATAACCTGACAGAAGGTCTATCTTTGAGAATTAGCGTGATCTTTGTAGTTTTTTTTTTTTTTTTGTCAAATAAATCATCAATCCTCGGTAGAGGATAACGATCTCTATAATCGTATCTGTTAAGCTATTTATAATCGATACACATCATAGCGAAACATTCTTCTTCTGGACAAAATAACAATGGAGCTCCCCCATGGAGAATTACTGGAGTGAACCCTTGTCTTGCCAAATCTGCAAACTGCACAGTACAATTCTTGCATTTCTGAGGGCGCTAGTTGATATGGAAAATTCACAACAAGCGTCACTCCCGGAACTAGATCTATGCGAAACTCCACTTGTCGTTGCGGAGGCAATCCTGACAAGTCTTCTGGAAACACATCTTCAAATTCACGTACCACAGATATATCGCTCAACTTTGGTTCATCCTCCTTTGCACTCTTTAATGCTTTGGTGATTCCTACGGCCTGTTCTCCATGTACCCTAAAGATCCTACCATCCTCCATGGGTATTTCTACTACCTTCTCATGACATACTATTACAGCCTTATGTTGGGACAACCAATCCATTCCCACAATCACATCAAAGCTTCCATGACCTAAAGGTATTAAGTTTATGCTAAACAGGGAACCTCCTAGTTCTAGTTTGCAGTCACGGATAATTCTATCCACTTCTACTTTCTTACCATCAGCTACTTCTATCACATAACTAGGATTCACAATACTAGGTCTCACATTAAGTAGGGGCGCAAATTCAGTAGATATGAAACTAAAATCGGCTCCAGAATCAAATAATACGGTAACAAAGTGATCATTCAGAGAGAACGTACCCGTTACAACGTTAGGATCCTGGACCGCCTCCATTGCATTCACATTTACGTTGTAAGCTCTTCCTCTAACTTGGTTTCCATTGCTTCGGTTATTTCGGCTGCCCTCCGAAGCCAATTGATTTCCAGCTTGCCCCGGTGCTCGATTCATCTTGAGACAAGTGTTGCGAAAATGATCTGGACTACCAACACAAAAAGATTTATAGCCACTCTCGGATTGTTACTCATTCTAACAACATTCACAGGAGTCACTTGTATAATTGGTGCCCGACAATTTATGGCATAATGGCTTGGTTTTTGAAAGTTATAACACACATTGTAGGGCCCGTTTACTGGGTGATGCGTATTACACTTGCTACACTTGGGATTTGAGTTTGCGACTTCATTTCTAGGAGGAGTGTAGCCACGAATACCTGTGCCCATTTTGCCCTTCTTGTTGTCTTTCCATGATCCTCCTAACTTTCCAGACTCTTCCACTATTTTACTCTTTTCATTACCCTTTAGTCAAGGTACAACACTGAATGCTTCGTCTGTAGTATTCAGCCTCAGTATTGCATTTTGAATAGTAGTTGGTTGGGTTGCTCGAAGCATTCCTCTTATCTCATGAGCCAATCCATCTATGTACCTCTTAATACGAGATAACTCAGGTGTAACTAAATATGGGACCAACATGGCCAACACATGAAACCTATCAGTGTAGGCAGCATGATTAGCTCCCACCATCTTGTGATTTCAAAACTCATTCTCTAATTTCTCCATTTCATTACTTGGGTAGAATTCTTCAACCATCAATGCCTTAAAATAGTTCAATGTCATGGCCATTGCAGCCTCACGTCCTCTTGCTTGGACTTGAGTGTTCCACCAAGTCAAAGCTTTATTCACCAATGAACTAGCCGCATACTTCACCTTTTGATTCTCAGCACAACTGCTATTTCGATACATTTTTCCATCTTACTGTATCCAACGAGTAAGCACTATCGCACCTCCTTTCCTATCATACTCCTTGGGATTACAAGATTGAAATGCCTTGAAAGTGCATTCGTTGTTCCCACCATTCCATTTCCACCACCACTATTTCCTCCATTACTGTTATTAGCATTGTTCACGTTGTTAGTCACTTGAGTGACAATCTAAGGGAGAATGGTTTGCAATTGCTGCGCAATAATGCGTATGTCTGGGTTATCGTTGTTTGTTGTTTATTGTTGCCGCTTCACGAGATGGAGCATGTTTATAAGATATAAAATTTATATACAATAGACGATATAATAGGGATCATGATCTTATCGTACTTCTTATTAACCATATACATACATGCAACGCATCAACAATAATCCATGTAATCATACTTGCAAGTCTACCTAAGTTGCGGCGCATGTATAATTATGTTGCCACCATAAATTTATAGTTTGCCCCCGTTCACAGTTGTACTCCCTCCTATAAAGACACTTCATAAAATAAACACACCATATAGCACCTTTTAAAAAAATGAAACCAACAATTAACACAAGGAATAATTCTAATAATCACTTTTATTATTAATACTCAGAATCCAAACATCTAAAATAACATCCCTAACATGACTCCAATGTGAAAGAAGAAAAAACAAGCTATACATATCAATTACTAGAACAATTTGGGCAGTTACGAGAAGTGCGGTACATGTATCAACTTTATGTTGTCTTCTTCCACACAGGTTTACTACTTGCGGTGGACTCAAGGTCCGAGTCCACTTCATTCCTCTCAACTTCTTCCTCATCTTCTATCAGCCATCCATTCATGGGATTTCCTTGTTGAAGTTGTGGGTGATTCACAAATCCATACAGGTCATGTCTTATAGGTTGTTCCATTGGCTCTTCTTCAGACGTTTCATAACCTTGAAATTTTCCAGGAACTCTGGTGATAGTGCCATCCTTGGCAATTATCTTTGTTTCAATTTCCTCAACCGTTTGTCCATCAACTTTACTTCAAGGTTCATCTTCTATTTGCTTTACACGGTCACATGGAATTAGGAATAAGATCTTGCGGTTACACCGCTTGCTATTCTTAATCCTTTTACACCCAGCTGCGAAAGCAACTGAATCATGGTACTTTCTACGAATAGGGGGAGACATACTATAATAGACCACAAAAAATAGACTATATCAAGATACAGATCTCAAAATAACCAAGAAAAACTCAACTTATATATATAGTATATAGTATAATGTACTTTATGAAACTTAGGGAAAATAAGCATAATAGGTATATACTTACACATAAGCCCTAAATGCATCTATATGAGGGACCCTTAAACTATAGTCTAGGCTCAACCACCTAGTTCTCTATAACCATAGGCTCTGATACCAATCTGTCACACCCCGCCAAGGCGGAAACACGAGGCGTAACATCATGGATATCATCACAACATAATGGTGTCAACAATAGAGAAACACTAAATGCATAACTAAGTAATAAAGACACAATGTGTCATAACAATACCAAAAACAAAAAGAACGACATATTGTATTAATGAAAAAGGGTCTCACCAATACAAGAACAATATCTCACGATCCTAATAAAATCAAATAACATTCAACAAAATCATGCAACAAACATAAACAAACTCAGGAGCGAACTCTAATGCAATCCTAGCGGTAATTTCTAGCCACCTTCTTAACCTCAGTATTCTCGAAAGCTCACTGAAATTGATTGCTTAAAAATGTCAACACAACGGTTGTGAGGATTCATAGGGTTTAAGACATGCAAAACATTCTACTTTGTCAATTTACTGTGATAATAAAACTAACATAGCAGGTAATACAACGCCATACATATCATACAAGCTAAACATGCAATCACACCATACACATGAGAAGTTCACGCTTAATCTCACACAAACATAACAACTTTGAGACGATCACGCTCAATAAACCTACTCACAGTAATTATGTCAGATCACGCTTTTACCTATCTATATCCAATAAATGCCATGAGACGTCACGCTCAAGCACATCCAATTCATACCATAAAAAAAGTAGACATATCATACAATAGTTGTCAAGTTTGCATGCATCCTTTAAATCATATTATCACAGTAACTAAAACATTTCAAAACCTTTGAATCATTGCCTAATAAATGTCAAAACATAAATAGTGGGACTATGAAACTCATTTGATGCTTAGCTTCCCCAAAACATCCAACTAAAGCTTCACAATACTTCAAGGATAATCTAAACTAGTAAGCATACAAATAAGTTACATGTAATTAGGCTTCAACCCATTTGATGTAAACTCAACTATGATGGATAATCTAAGCTATCTACATAGTTCTATACTGATTTAACCCTTTCCAAACTCTACATTATGCCATTTTACACTCAATGTACACTTTAAAATTTCTGGTTTTAGCAGAATTTTTATACCACTTACGGGTCCTTAACATACAACTTAAAAACACTTCCACAATTCAAACCAAAATTCACCATGCTACATATATGTCCTATGAACCTCTCATAGCTCTCCCAAAGCCATTACTCTTTTACAAATACCCTTTAGAAATTCATTAATCCAAAGTGTCCAGAATCTGACCCCTAAAAGTATGACACTAGATGACCACTTTAGACCTCATTATATGCTTAGCAAAAATTCAGGGGTCACACACAATATATAAAATAACTTCCACGTGATTTAGAGCCTCTAACTAGATGTCTAAGTATTTTTAGAAAAATCAAAACCAAAACTGAAAATTCGTCACAGTTTTCCCATGTTTTGTAACGGACCGTTTGACCTACTTCCCGAACATATAATACTCTCGAGACCAATTTGATGGAATTAGACTCTCTGAGGTTATCTTCAGTATGTTGTAAATTGTTATTTAAATTTTTTTTGATTGAGTTATGACACCGTCTACATGACTGACAAATTCTGTAGTAATTAAATGTCTATATCTAAAGATCAAGCCCTAACGACTAACCAATCATGAAAACAATAAATCGATATGATCAAAAATGATCTATAAATCATAAACATTCAGAAAACATAAAAATACCCTAATCCAAACCTTGACAAAATTACTTGTTTTAAAAAACCCTAATCCATCTTGCTAGATTACATTATTAAAAAATTAACTAGAATTAATCAAGTATTAAAAAAATATTTACAAAGAAAACCTAATTTTTTTTTCTTTTTTCTTCTCTGTCTCGTCGTCAAACGCTAGGGGGAGCCGTGTTTGGGATTATTTTGTTTTATGCCTCATTAAGGGAGTCCTAGATAATTACCAATTATAATTTGATTCCAAATAAAATTCTTTTTCCTCTTTTTTTTCTTAGAACCGGCCGACCATGGCCCTTTTTTTCTTTTATTTATTAATTCTATAATTACTTGTATTTCCTTAAATTTTTATAAAAACCTTAACTAATTTGACTATACCTTTTTGCTTAAACGAAATTCACTAGACTTTAAAAAAATAACTTTTTAACTTTTCATTTTCAACCTAACTTTCCTAAAATAGAATTTTTACATTATTCTTAACTTACCACTTAAAATCTAAACCTATCTTAGATTACTAACAAAAAAATATGTATACGTAATAATACTTACACATTTAACATAGAAACTCTCAAATCTCAATAATCATTTCTTGTCACTCTAAAAGTGAACGAAATGAACTCAACCAATTTCACCATCATTCCAATCTCATGAGATGATCACACTCAAAGGATAGATTAACAATACCTCACATAAACCCACATAAATTCATATTAACATACAGGTAATCATTTACACCATATATTGAACAGGCACATTAAGTTTCAATACTAACAGTTGACTAAATTGTCAATCATGGTTGTCACAACCAATTATACCCAATACTCAAATTTCAAAATAAACATCACATATACACATCTTATGCCGGATATGAGATGGGGAGATTACAAAAATATTATCTAAAAATCACCTCTCCTGTTTTCATAGTGGTGTTCTCTAATTTTTGGTAAACATTTAGATATTTTTCTCAAGACTTTCATGCATTCTTAACCAAGAATTCCTAAAATAAGTGTTTCCTTGACTAGTCCTATGGTATATAATGCCTAACTAGAGATTGAACACATATCAATAACACATTTCCTGGTGAAAAACAAAAATAATCATCTTCATTTCCTCTCTATATATGCCACGGCTAACATACACCACCACAAACCATCCATACAGTTTTTGTTTACCACATTTACATGTGTTCCTACATCATATTTTAGATAAACCAGAAGGTTTGAAGGTTTGGTTTAAGGTTTACAAGTGTTAAACAAGAAAGATCCAAGATTAGGGTTTACTTGGAATTAGGGTTTTCAAGTGTTGAAAGCTTAGGTTTGTCTTCTAAACAAGGGTTTAGATCAAATTGTTCATCATCATACTTCATATTAAGGTTACCTAAAAACCTTAATCTCTTTACATTCATGATTTTTTATGTATATAATGGCTATGTAGTTAATCACCATCTAAGGACTTATTTACTTGTAAAAATGGATTTTTACACTTGTTTATGTTTTGGTACACTTTGTCATATGTTATATGAATGTTGATATCATGTTATAATGGATATATAAGTATTGTACATAAATGGTTTATATATATAAAGTATATATAAACAAGTTACTTAAAAAGTATACATATATAAAGTTATGGACAAATGGGTATGTAAACTTATGGATCTTGTGATTCTGGGACAACTTTGGATAATCATGGACTAAGGACCCCTAGGTGTGGATAGACAATGTGTTAATAAGGGATGGTAATTATAAACAACCGAATTTTCATCAATGTAAAATATCCATCTATTAAATTAGATTGCACTGTAATATCCATCTATTAATTTAGATACAATGAAATATCCATCTATTATAAATAATATCATCTTTTTTAGGGGAAAATTTTTGCTTTTTTATCAATAATACTATGTAACTAGCAACTATAAGTAAACGAGCCCACGCAACCGATATCAATTGCCATATATTTCTATGTTTATATCATATAAAACATCCTTATATGTCACATGTCTATATCCTAATATCATTTTTACTAAGTACATATTATCCTTTTACGTACTTTTTCAAAACGTTTATACCAAAACATAACATTAAACATTAACGTTTTACTTCAAATACACTAATTATATGTAATGTATACATACTATAAATGAAAGTACAAGCCTTAAAGCATGTGTACAAGTATCAATACAACCAAATTTAATATATTTTTATATCCGGTTTCAAGTTACAACTTTCTAAAGCACCATGTACAAGTCAATAAAGCAAGAATGTACAAGCACAAAAAGCACAATTACAAATCTAAACCCTAATTATATGTTAATGTTTACATATAAAATGTAAGTACAAGCCTTAAAGATGTGTACAAGTATCAATAAACCATTTAAATAATTTATATCATCCTGAATCAATAGTTACAATTTCTATTAGCACAATGTATAAATCAATAAAGCAAGAAAGTCAAACTAGGTCATTTAAGTTCCTAAACCATGTTTAAACTTTACATCACGTTAAAACACAAGGTATAGTACTTAATTTCATGACTCCTAAACCCTAATATATCAATAATCTTAACCTAATCCATGTTTTAAACCCTAAATCATAAAACAAAACCATAACCCTAGTTTTCACCTTTCAACTTAAAACTAAACCCTAAACCTAAAACTAGGCTAAACTTAATCCATAGCCCTAATCTCAGACCTACTACTAATCCTAATCTTTAATCTTCCCTTAATCCTTAACCCCTAATCAACATTTAAAACCCTAAAACCATACCGAATGAAAAAACTTACCCAGGCACCACTTTTCTTTCCTTTTTGACATATTATACACACAAGTAGCAACCAAAGCACTTTATGAAATCACCAGCAATCAACCAAGTATCTTACAAGCACCTCCATATCCTCCTTGTCATACTTTTCCAAGCTCGAACCACACAAACATCCAAAAGCCTTCCACCTGGCTTAGTAGGTCTTCTAGTGCTTTCTTACTCATCAATTCTGCTCCGTGTTCAGGTTAAGGTAGCTTGGACACTAATCAAGAGTAACTGGTCTTAAGCTCCTTGAAGGCTATAAATAGCCGAACACCCCTTTCATTTCATTTCATCCCACACATCTCATCTCATACCCTCAAATAGAATTCTAGCCTTCCATAGCAGCAATAGAAGATCAAGATAAGTCCCTAAGCTCAGAATATAAATCAAGATTCAAGAAAAACGAAGCCTTAAAGTCGTTACTGGGCGTACGAACCCGAAAACCTCATTTCGACCCATTTTAGCTCAAGTAAGCCTAAGATCTTGTTCCATAAGCTTATATTCTATAAAATAATGTTCATAATACTCTTAAGATCATGTATGAACTCTTGTTTGAAGCTTTGAATCCTCAAACCCATGTGTTTTTGATAAAAACCCTAAAAATAACCCGTTTTGATTTTCTAGCTAACGAATCCTTTTTCTAAAATTTTGTTATGTTAGAACATCTTATTTTAGCTTATTCTAAAAAGCTATAACCTGGAAATATCATTTGGAATCTTAAAATAACCTTGCATGGCTTTTTGGACTTGTTTTGCAAAAGTTTCCATGCATTGAGGTATATATCGTAACTTTCTAAAATTTATAACTAAAGAGGCTAAAAATGTCATTTTCTTAAAGTTATAACTATAAGGACCTATTTTGCCATGTTATAAAGTTAAAGGTTTAAATTATATATACTTTATATATAAAGGACTAAACTTGTAAAAGTTTATAAACCAGGGGTATATATTACCAATTTTGCAAACTTATAAAATATTATATTTTATATTAATTATAAAAATATATATAAATTATTCTAGCTTTTAAAGAAACTTAAAACTATAATGTATCACATTACTAGGGAGCTTCATGTAAGGGGTTTTCATTTGGGTATACGTTTGGACGAGTTTGCTGGATTTACGATTTAAAGTGTCCTGGCTTGGTATGTGTTTAATTACACATACATTTTACCTTTAAAAACAAGCTAAAATAACCAAAAACGGACTTAAAATGCCAAAAATATGCTTGTTTTGCTAATTGTGTTGTGCAGGAACGGATATCTAAGAAAAGGACGAAAAACGAAGCCCAAAACGACAAAACCGGACAACGAATGGAAAGCATGGTAAGACAAAGTCAAGACAAGCACAAGTCTAAAAATTCAACAAAGTCAGCCCGACATATCCAAAATCAAACACGAAGCCATAAATGAAGAAAATAAGTTTAGGGGCCAAATTGCACCAAATCACCTAACTTATTTAATGAAGAAAATGAAGAAAACACTTGTGAGGGACCCAAACTGCCATTTCCCTAAAGTATAAACCACAACGGGTGTTTCTGCCCAAGGGAGAAACTTCTATTAACCACAAAGGACCTCTTTTGCAAATATACTTATATAACTCAGGGGTGTTTTCTGCCAATTTCCAAAATTATAAAAACACAAGGACGAAATTGAAAGAGTGATATTACACCTTGAGGGGACAATTGTAACAAAAACATTAAACCCTCACCCTACGTTTTAAACTATTGTATATCTTCTAACCCTATTTCCCGCCAAAACTCACATACCCCCTCCTGTCACTTTCATACCTCGTTGACCTTCCTCAAACATCCAAAACCATCACAATAACAAAACCCCACACCCACATGGTCTTTGTACATGCTGGCAATCCTCTAAACTCTTATTGGTTCAAGAAATCATAGTCTAAGATGATTCACCTTTGGCAACAAGGAAAAATGAAGGGTTAAGGATTGGTTTGTATTCTACACAACACAACAACCAACATGACTCATTTGTCTCAGGCAAACTAGGAACAAGGAAAGATGAGGACAAAAAGCAAGAGGGACAAAGAGATTAGAACCTAGCTCGTTTTCTATATAAGTCTTTGTAAGCCCTTGAGGCAAAGGAGTTCAGTAGTCTTTAGTTAAAAACTAGTATAATTTTTTTACTTTGTAATGTTCTTTTAAAGTTTAATGAGAATTCAGCTTATTTCCTAAAATTGTGTTCTAAGTTTTTATCTTAACTAGTGTTGTTTTTTTTAAGTTCATATAAGTTCTCAATTAAGTCATTTATCAACCTGTTTAAATTTAAATACAAAAATTTAAAAGACCAAAAAGAAAAAAAAGAGGTGCTGAATTATAAGCTTATTGGATGAATGAGCAGACAAGGAAGACTCATTGGGTTTCTTAGTTTAGCTTATTTATAAGCTAAGGGTAGGTTAGAGCTTAATTAGGTTTCATACACTCCTGTTTTGAGCAAGGAGTTGAGGTATACTCTCTTTTTAATTTTTCAGCTTATTGCTACAGTAGCTCAGCTTATTTAGTGCTTATTTATGCTTTTTCCTACTTAGTTATCTTATTTATGCTTGTTTATATTGTTATTTGCTTGCTTGGGCTTTTGTTTAAGCTTAGATTGAAAACTGCCTTAGATACCTTGTTTCTGCCTATTGCTTATTTGCTTTTTCAAGTGCTTATTTGCTTTTGCTTTCTACTTTTTATTGCTTAATATTACATGCTTGATAATTGTCTTTAAAAATCTTTGCTTAAATCAGTCCTTAAAAGCTTTTAAATCTGTCTTAAAAATATAAAGGGGTGTTTGGGATAGAGTCTAAAATGGGTCAAAATGGTATGGTCATGGGTTGGGGCTATTTGACCAACTTTGGCTAGCATTATTAAGCTCTTGTGAGTCTGTTTTCCTAAATTTTCAAGTCCTAAAAGTATTTTTCAAGTTTTCTCATTGGTTCCTTAAGTCTGTTGGTTTTAAAAGAGGATCAAAGAGCTTATTTGGATAAGCTCTTGTAAACCTGAGTTGTAATTTCAAAGTGTGTCATTTTTGAGTGTCAAAAATTATTAGTCAAGTCCATTTGTGGTCACTTGTATTTTTCTTAAATCTGTCAACATAGTTTTATGTTTTTCAAAAAGTCAAAAATGCTTAATTTCAAGACCAATTATCAGATAGCAAATATGGTTTTAAGCTCTTGAATTTTTGAGCATAAGCTCACCACAAGTCACTTTTCATCTGTTTTAAGTTTCTTTTTGGTTTTGAGCTTATTTGGGTACTTATTTTTTGAGCTTATCTTTTTAACAAATTCCCTTGACAAACTGCCACTGGTGGCTTGACAATGGGATTAAGCCACTCTTTCTGGACTTAAGTGTTCATTTCAATTAAGCTGTTGGGTTTTATTGAAAGCCTATAAGCTCTCTCATAGCACTAGGAGATTAGGCCTTAGAGGACTCTAGGTAGCTTAAAATTAAGCTCAAATTAGGCTCTTGACTGTTTTATTTAGTGTAGTGTAGTAAATAGCTTAATTTCTTTTCCAGCTTATTAGGTGCTTATTAGTTGTTGATTTTAGTCCTTACTTGCTTATTAGGATTGCTTGTTGCCTGTGTTTGCTTATTTGCCATTTGTTTTTGCTTACTTGTGCTAAAAACCAAATCAAAAAGCCATATTAAGTCTTTAAGCTCATAAGCCCTCTGTCCAAACTTTGAGCCCTTTTCTGGCTTATTTTTAGCTTTTCTCAAAAAAAGTTGTAGTTATTTAAAATGACCACCTTCATGTGCTTAACAAGTTTGTATAAAAAGTTTTAAAAAAAAGTGTTACTGTAGCAAATAAAAAAAAAAAAAAAAAAAAAAAAAATAAAAAAAAAAAAAAAAAAAAAAAAAAAAAAAAACCAAATAAAAAGAGTGAGAGGGGACTCAAACCCTCCCCTTTCGTTCACAAGCACTACTATTACCACTCGGCCCGGCAGGGCTATCCAACCATAGTTGCAAGATTTAATATAAGTACTCATTTTACCTTTTTAGTTATAAGCCCGAATTGGCTTATTCTGAGCTTATTTTTAGCTTTTTAATCTAATCTTCGGGTTTTCTTTATTTTTTTTGGTGGTTTTAGGGTAAAAGTATTTAGGTAATTTTCTCAGAGATTTTTTAAATAAGATTTAGTATTTTTTATAAATTTATTTTTCTTTAATCTTAATTAATTCATAAAAAAATAGAAAATTTTTAAATAAAAAAATATTTTCTTTTTTAGAAAATTTTCTTTTATCATCTTTTATTAAGGGGGAAAAATTTAAATAACTTTTGTCAGGTCGTTTTTGCAAATCTCACTCTTTTTTAAAGAACGGATTTAGCCCCGTTTTGTTTTTTCATTTTAGAGCTCGTTTTAACTCCGTTTTCGGTCTAGTCTTTTTTATTCTTCATTATTAGTCACCTAGAGTAGATTAGAAGTAAAAATCTCTTTGTAGGGTAAATTTTTAAGATTTTAGGTTTTAGACCCCTTGTTAAGGATTCCTGCTCTCGTTTTTCAGTATAATTTCATAATTTTTAGGTTTTTCTCAATCGTTTTTGCTTATTATTGATTAATTTAGCTTTCTAAACTCCCAAATCATTAATCTCATTCAAACTCCAATTTTCCGACTGTATCGATTCTCAAGCACAGCCTCGTTGGGGATAAACGACCCGGGGATATTCTATACTACTTCTCGTTTTCATTGATTATTTTTAGATTATACTTATTATATATATTTTATTATATATTATATATATAAAAGGAATAGCTTAAAAAGATACTAATCAATTTTTGGCGCCGCTGCCGGGGAGGCTGTGAAAACGATTATCGTTACGTTTGACAATTTGTGTTTGAATCTGTGAATATTATCATACAAAAAAAACACCTAAAAGTACAAAAATATTTTCATTTTCTTTTTAGTATAATTATCATTTAAAGAAAAACTAAAAGGGAAAAACAATAATATTATAAACTTGTCATAAAAAGAATAAATTCACAAATTGGTAAAAATACCAAAATATAATATTCTCAATTGAGGTATTATCATAATAACTTTCGGTGAACTTGTTGGTTCCCAACTCGAACAAAAGATTAAAATATTGTCATTTGTGTCGCTTACGCGTACGGCCCACCTCGATTTGTTAACAAAACTAAAAAGTGGGTATAAAGGAGGGTTGTTCCGGAGGTAACTATCGAAAGAAAGAGAAATAAGTTCGCGTTATTTCCTATCCTCGCTCGCTTGTGAGTTTTTTTTTTAAGAGATTCCAGAGAAGTAAGTAGATTTATTTGGTTGATGTGTCTTATCTCACTGTCCGTTAAAATCAATTGTGAATAAAAAAAAATTAGTTTAAATTTAGTTTAAATTTTCTTTTTCTACTTTGTGCATGCGCACTCGTTCTCAAACCCGCAACCGTAACCGTCAACAACAAAGCCAACCGGCTGTTGTTCAACCATTTCATTTAGAAGAACCTTTTGTTAATCCTCCATTAGTTCCGATGGCTGATAACCGGACAATGGCACAATTGCTCCAAGCACCCACCGAGGGGTACGAGGATGCAATTGTAATTCCCGAAATCAATGCTAACTTTGAGTTAAAGCATGGTTTGATCAATCTTGTTCAAAACAAACAGTTTTTCGGACATGATAAAGAGGATCCACATGCTCACATCCGTTATTTCAATAAGATTACTTCAACAATGAGATTCCCGGACGTCCCGAGCACGTCAATTAAGCTTATGCTTTTTCCGTTTTCTCTTGAAGGTTCAGCCCGGATTTGGCTAGAAAAAGAACCTCCTCGATCAATTTTGACATGGGATGATCTTGTTTCAAAATTCATTAATCAATTCTTTCCTCCTTCAAAAACGACAAATCTTCGTAACGAAATCACGAGATTTCAACAAAGATTTGACGAATCGTTTTATGAGGCTTGGGATCGATTTAATGACCTTCTTCGAGCATGCCCACATCACGGATTTTCAGAACTACATCAGTTGGATACGTTTTACAATGCTTTGAATGCTAATGATCAAGACTCATTGAATTCTGCTGCGGGTGGAAACTTTTTGGATAAGATGCCTCGTGAATGCTTGAGAATTATCGAGAGTAAATCCAAGGTTCGTAATTCACGAAACAAGGCAGTCGTTGCCAAAGTGAGTTCGAATTCATCTACTCCAGGAATTTCACCAGATGTTGCTGCTCTTACAACCGAAGTTTCTAAACTTAAGAATTTGATGAAGACTATGCTTATCGACAAACAAAAAGCCCAAGCTCTCGCATCCGTAAAAGCGGTCGAGCAGAGTTGTGTAACTTGTGGAGGTGCTCATTCTTATAAAAACTGTCCAGCCACCGATGGCAATGTTTATCAAGACAACATTCAAGAGTACGTTTCACAAGCTGCTGCAGCCAATTTTAATCAAGGAAATTCCAATTCTAGACCTCCGATGGTTTCAAACCAAATCCGACCTCCTGGTTTTCCTCCGATTCAAAACAATCAAAACCGTTTCAATCCAAATCAAGGAAATAATTTCAACCAAAATCGAGGAACCAGTTTCAATCAAAACCGTGGAAATAACTTCAATCAAGGGCAAGTTTACCAACCTCCAACTATTCAACCACCAGTTTATCAAGCTCCTCCTCAACAAATGCAAGGCGTTTCAAAGACCGATTTTGAGAATTATGTCAAGGCTAATGATGTTGTGTTACGGAATATGCAAAATCAAGGCCAAGGTTTACAAAACCAGATGACAAATTTAACAGAAATGCTTTCTAAGTTCATAACTTCCAACACCGCTTCATCTTCGAATTCAGGAACTCTACCAAGTCAAACCGTAACTAACCCTCGTGAGCATGTTAATGCTATCACCACACGAAGTGGTAAGACTTGTGAAGGACCTTCGACTCCTTTTCCTACACCCATCGTTTCTACTTCTCCAAAGGAACCCTAACAAAACCCGGAGACATCAACGGACAAAGTGCAAAAACCCAGTTCAGAAAGTACCGCACAAGTCCCACCTCTGGAGGATCATGATTCCATTTTTATGGAAATTCCAAAACCAAAAGCTAAGAAAACCGTTAACATTGAAATTCAAGAGCCTAATTCTTCAAAACCAACGTCGTATCAACCTAAACTTCCATATCCCGAGAGGATGAAAGTGAGAGAGAATGATAAACCAAGTGCTCAACATATCCGGTTCTTGAAGATGTTCAAACAACTCCGTTTAGAGATTGGATTAAAAGATGCTCTCGTTGAAATGCCAAAATTCAACAAATGGTTAAGCGGTTTACTAAGGAACAAAGAGAAACTCGAGGAGATAGCCATTACAACCGTGAATGCCGAATGTTCCACAATCATCTTAAATAAAGTTCCCGAGAAACTCGAAGATCCCGGAAAATTTCTTATTCCGTGTGCTCTATAAGAACTTGATAGGACTAGTGCTTTAGCCAATTCTGGAGCTAGCATAAATCTTTTACCTCGTTCCATCTACAAACAACTTGGGCTTGGAGCTTTGAAACCCTCCCGAATGACACTCGAGCTTGCTAACCGTTCCGTTACACACCCAATGGGTATAGCCAAGGATGTTGTAGTTAGAGTTGATGGTTTCACTTTTCTTGCTGATTTTGTTGTGGTTAATTTTGAACCTGACCCGAGAGTGCCTATTATTTTAGGGAGACCTTTCCTTCGCACTGCAAAAGCTCTCATTGATTTATACGAGGAAAAATTAACTTTAAGAGTAGGAAGCAATGAACTTGTCTTTTATGCTAAAAAATCTGAGAAAAGCAAGAAGAAGCAATTTGCTCACGCTATTTCTGTCATTGATTTTTCGAAAGATGAGCCATTTAGTGGCAGTACCACTAATGATTCCGATGCTCTCCCTCCTAGTTCTTCTCCGGTGAAGACTAGTGATAATCTTGAGTAGTTCATCGATGAACTCACTCTTTCTAAAAAAGTCGTTCATGAAGAAAATTTTCAAGTTTATTCAAACCCTCTTTTCGAATTTGATGATAACTTCACCTATTGCAACGTAAATCCTCTCTTTAACGAGATGGTTGAAGATGTTGAAAACAAGAACTCCAACATTTCAGATGAGCCAGTTTTACTTAACACACCTCTAACCGATAAGGTTGAGAGTTTCGCTCCAGAAGACGATATTGATGAAATCGATGCTTTTCTAGCCATGGAAGTTTCTTCGAATTTTGAGGAAGGTTATTTCGATTCAGAAGGAGACGTAATTTTTCTTGAGAATCTGCTTAGTGATGATACCACCCATAATCTCGCTCCCGAAGTGATTTTCGATCATGAACCAGAACAAAATGAATCATCGATTACTTTTTCTCCAAGGAGTGATCCTCTTCACCATGAGTTCGCCGGTGAACTTATTACACTTCCTTCAAGGATTGTTCGTGAACATGAGGATTATCTTAATCGTATGACTTTGCTTTGTGAGATTTCAATTTCCCGGTCACAGGAAAATGTTCATGCTAATCCTGGACTGTATCTAACCCAATTCGGATAGTCCGTGGGTGAGCCAGGCATTGTGTGCCAAAGAAAAGGAGGGATGGAACGTTGTGACCAATGATGAAAATGAGTTAGTACCAATCTAGACTTGTAACGTGGATGGTGGTTTGTAGTGATTATCGTAAGTTGAATGAAAGTACCGGAATAACAACTTCCTTTACGTTTATGGGGGGGGGAATTTTTTCCAAAATGCTGAGTGACTCGCAGGAAATGAATTCTATTGTTTCCTCGTTGGTTTCTCAGGTTTACATTCAAAATACCAATCGATCGAACAGATCTGGGATAGACCTCTTTCACCTGCCCATACGGAATATTTGCTTTCCGCCGCAGCCTTTTTGCTGTATTGCAATGCACCAGCTACGTTCCAGAGGTGTTTGATGGCTTTTTTACATGATATGATTGAAAATGACAATGGTAAGTTTTCCATGGATGACTTTTCAGTTTTCAGAAATTCTTTCTCTACGTGCCTTTCCAATTTAGAAAAGATGCTTAAACGGTGTGAAGACACTAATTTGGCTCTAAATTGGAGAAAAAAAGCCATTTTATGGTGAAAGAAGGCATCTGTACTTGAACTTAAATTCAAGAAAGGATATTGAGTCAACAAAGCCAAAATAGCGTGATCGTAAATTACATCACCCAAACTACCGTCAAAGGTATTTGGAAATTTTCTTGGACATGAACGTTGTTTACCGTAAATTCATCAAGGCTTTTCAAAAATTTCTTGACCATGAACACTTTCCTTGAGAAAAACACTCCTTAATTTCTTCGAGGTTACATTTCTAGCTTTTCAGACTTAAAGAAGGAAATTAACCGAAGCTCCAATTCTGATTGCCCCCACTGGGAACAGCCCTTCGAGCTTATGTGCGATGCTAGGGACTATGCCATATGGTGCGTTTTGGGAGCAACGCAAATTGAGAATACACTTTAGGCTTATAACATTATGCAAGCAAAACAACTGACCGAGGCGGAATCAAAACTACACCACAACGGAATAGGAAATGTTTGATGTGGTGTACGCTTTCGAAAAATCCGGTCAAACGCTCATCATGTATAAAGCATAGTGTATACGGTCCATTATGCCCTTAAGTACCGATTGCTAAAAAAAAAGATGCCAAGGCAATCGATTGCTACGATGGGTTCTTCCTTCTTTAGGATTTCGTTTTTTAGTATATTGATACGAAGGGAGCCGAGAATACTACGTGGATGATCTTTTTCACGTTTAGAAAACCCGATATGAAATGTTCTCGATACAAAAAGAAATAAACGAAAGTTTCCTCTCGTAGACACTTAATTTGGTGACTTCTCATGGTGACCCAAGTTTCCCCGTGTTTGCCGATTATGCAAATACCACGCGGGGAATTTCATTGTCAAAGGAATGTCAACTCAGCAGAAAAACAAATTTTTCAAAGATGTCAAACACTATTTTTGGGAAGACCCTTTTCTATTCAAAACCTGTGCGGATCAAGTGATCCGGCGATGTGTTTCGGGCCAAGAAGCTTGGGGTTTTTTCGACATCTCACAGCTTGCATAGGGACCCATGGGGACCATATACGGCGCCAACTACACGCCAAAATTTAAAGGGGGGGTTTTTGACTTAGGATTTTATTGGCACACCATTTATAAAGATGCCTACGAGTTAGTAAAAAATTGTGACTCGTGTCAGCGTCAAGGAAAAATTTCACAACGTGATGAGATGCCTCAAAAAATTCCATCCAGTATGTGGAAATCTTTGATGTCTGAGGCATTGTCTTTCATGGGTCCATTATTTGTCATTAGAGGAAATAATGTACATACTTGTAGCAGTTTCCTATTAACTATCAAATAGGTTGAAGCTAGGCACTCCCACTAAAGATGATAGCTGTTGTAGTTAGTGTTTGAAAATCTCTTTTTGCCGTTTCGGTACACCAAGGCTATTAATAAGCGATCATGGGAACCCATTTCTGTAATGACAAATTTGCTAAGGTAATGTCTAAGTATGAGGTCACTCATAGTCTTTGGATTACCGCTTACCACCCTCAAACGAGTGGTCAAGTCGAGGTGTCGAATCGTGGGTTAAAACGTATTTTAGAAAGAAACAGTTGAGAAAACCTTGCTCATGGTCCGATAGGATTGATGCGGCTTTATGGGCTAATTCCCGTACAGCATTATATGAAACAAATTGGTTGTACCCCTTATAAGTCGGGTATGAAATGCCGTGTCATCTACCTATCGTAATTAGCGCATAGAGCGTAATTGGGGCATTATAAACATGCTAATTTCGATCTTAAAACCGCGGGTGTATCACCGTAAGCTGCAACTTTTTGAGCTTAGTGATTTTAAGCATTACGGAGAATTCTTTGATTATAGGAAAGGACAAAAGAAGGTGTTCTGTGACTAAATTACAATACCCATTCTCCATTAAATAAAGGGACTTAAATGTTAAAAAATACCAAAAATACGTTGTATTTGTTGTTCTGAATTTGTTTTGTGCAGGAAAAGGATATTCAAGAAAAAGAACAAAATGAAAGCAAAAACAACCAAACCAAGAACGGATGCAAAAGACAAAACCAGCCACGGAAATGAAAAGCATAAGTCAATATCAAAAGTCTAAAGTAAAACCAAGTGCAAGAAAATACAACTAAGGGACTAAATGCCAAGACCTTAAGTTGTGTTACAAAAAGAATGGGCTAAGATCGATAAATGAGGGTGAAGTATAACTCTTAGGGGCCATTTCTGCCAATCCCCTATAGTTATAACCACATACATGGGCAAAATAATTACTACAATAGGTACTATAATAGGAGGGGCCAATGTGCAAACCTACCCTAAATTCCTTTCGTCCCGCCCATAAATCAAAACCCAGGTGCAGAGTAGGGATGTCATTCCCATACTTCCCACCTGCAAAACCACTCGACACCCTAGCCAAAATCATTTCATCCACCCTACTATTTCCCCCCAGTTGTATAAAGTCCATGTTGGCAATCCCTCACCTTTCCCAAGTATCTTCAATGGCTGAGATTGACTCCAAAGAAGCACAAAAGAACATCATGGCGCGGTTTAGGGCTTTTAAGTCTCTCACAAAAGAGAAAAAACAAGAAAGAAGGGCTGAAGATTAGCTCTTGTATAAATATGAGGCTATGTGAGCCGTAACTGGTTTGTAGTGTAGATTTATTTTATCTTTCTTTAAATTAAGTCATTCTTATGTTTCTTTCAGCTTATTTACAGCTTATTGCAAGTTCTTTGTACTCTTTTTAAAAGTTAATGAAGTGTTGAAGTTTTAAGGTTTTATACCCGTTTTTGAGTTTTATTGTCAAACTGCTTAAATTACCTTTATATGTGTTAAAAAGCTCTTAAAACAGCTTATTAATAAGCTATGTTCACTTAACAAGTCAAAACCATTGTTGAGCTCCCACAGATTTTGCCAATTGTTCACCCGACATGCAATTATGAAGCTGAAAATTCATTCGCTTATGATCCAAACCCGAATTCTTTCGATAACTCTCCAAAATTTTCTTACGAACCTCCACAACCCCAGTTTGAGACTTACTTGTGTGAGTTATGTGGAAATAATGCTCATTATGGTTATGATTGTCCAACACAGTTCCCGTTTGTCTATGAACAGGAGCCGTGTTACAATCAAAACTTTAATGATAATTATTATCCACAAAATTCACTGAGTTTTTCTCAACAATATCTTTGTTGTGCTTATTGCGGGGGTCCTCACTATGATTATCAATGTCAACCGATCAATGAAACTTACTATGAACCTAATTCGAATTATAATTCTTTCGGATTTGACCAACCATAACCCCCGCAAGACTCAGTCGATTATCAAGGAATGCTACAAGTCCTTAATAAAATGGAAGAAAAATTTGAAGAAATAATAAGAGATCGAAGAAAGAAAATAGAGGATATGAGTATCGAGGAAATGATGCATGAACAGCAATTGGTCGATAGAGAGATTAAGGAAATAATAAATGATTTGGGTTATAAAAGATTTCGAGGCGAGGAGATTGATGAAGAATATGAGAGAGATTGTGAGATTAGAATTCGAAAACTTAAGCAAGATTTTAATATATGGGGAAGCGAAGTTCGAAAAAAGGAGAAAGCTTACGAAGATGAAAAGTATGCTGCTGCCTGTCGTTACATGCTTTCTGTTACTTGTGATGACGAGGATGATTATATTCCTTTAGCAATCACAACCGACTTACCGATCGAGGAGCCCGATAATTCTCTAAGTATGGGGGACGAGCATCTTGACACTACTCCTAGTATTGAGAACCTTGTCCCAATCCCAAGTGAGTTCGAGGGTATTTCCGACGATACGAGTGATGTGCCTAATTGTGATAATAATCGTGTTAATGTTGAGTCCGATTTTGTGGAATCTTTGATTAACCGTGATACTTCGATTGTTCATTCTTCTAAGATCGACCCTGTTCTCGAGGAGTTTGCCGATGAACTTGCTCATATTGCTCCAATTCCACCGGGAATTGTTGAAGCCGACTTTGATCCAAATGATGACACTTCGAGTGATGACGATGATTTTGAGGATGTCGAGTACGTTAGCTTAGAAGAGGTGAATGATGTTGACCAAGAAGAAAAAGAGTTTGACTTAGAAGATATTCTTCAAATCCAAGACGTTATTCTTTGAGAGATATTATTAAACGTACATCGTCTTATTTCTAATATCGAATCTTTAAAAGTTAACTCTACTCCGGATCGTGTGCTCGAGTCTCCTTTTCCATTTCCTATCCCCGTCGTGGATAGTGATTCATTCTTTGAGGAGTCCGATACTTCTCTTTCTCATTTGGATAATTCTTTACCCGAATTCGAGACTTCTAGCGATCATACGGAGGAGACGAGAAGTGGCAGTACCACTACTCATGCTAATTACTCTCTTCCCGAGTATGATTCGTTTCTTTTTAAGATTGAGCCCGATCAGGAGAGGTTGATTAGCATTGATAATTCAAATAATACTCTTTTGGAGCTTCCCGATTTTGAATCATTTCATTTTGATCCGTCATTTCTTCGTCCTCCTTCGGAACCACCGGATGTTGAGATTTGCTTACATTTTGAGCCCGATGTTCCCGTGATTGATAATTTTAATGAGCTTAATGATGACCAAAGGGGAAGTGAGATTGATTTTTCTCAAAATGATGAAGAGGATGATTCCTTCACATTTACCATCCGTACTTTTCTCCCATTTGTCACCTACCCTGAGGTTTCTTCTTTATCTTGCTCCACCGGGAGTGAAGATACGATCTTTGACCCCTGCATCTCCACTTAGAGCCGGTGGCATCTCATCGGGATGGAATTTTCATATCCTTTAATGTTTGTCCAAACATTAATGAAAGCCCGATTAAGATCTTCTTTTCCATTTGCTCTCCCTAAGGACAACTTAATTCAGGGGCGTCAAGCTATGTGACTCGGTTACCAAAAACAAAGCGCTTCGTGGGAGGCACCCCATGTTTATCCATTTTCTATTTTCTTTCTAGCTTCTAATGTATTGTGAGGAGGCTTGTACTCTTCTGTTTCCTGTTGTGTTTGTACTTGTGATTGTTTGCAGGATTTACCCAAATTTTCTGAAGACTCTCGTGTTCGGTGTTTTGTCTCGGTCCACTCGAGCTTCCTAGCCTTTGCTTGCCATTTGTTTGGGGAAATCCGATTATATCCTAAAGCATTTTTTATCGTCTAACATATTTCATTATTGCACACTAATAAACGGCTCTTAAAGATATTTGTGATCCTTTCTTCATGCTTTTAGTTATACATTCAACTTTTTAGTTATTGTATGGGTTTTTAAGTCTTAGCTAGGTAAACATTGAGGGACAATGTTTGATTTAAGTCTGGTTGGTTAGTATTTTACGATATGATCTTACTACTTATACGTTGTTCTCTGTACCAGTTTTCCACCAAAAAATTTTCAAAATATGAAAATTTTAAATTAATTTTCAAAATAAAAATAATTGTTTTGTCACAAATTTTGATCTTTTCTTTGTTGGGTAGAACAAGGTAAATTTTTGACCCGATTTGAGCGTGTTGAGCTCTAGCTTGTTCCTTAAATTTAGGTTAAGCGTTCACGAGATTTCTGCGAAGAACTGAAAAAATTGATAGGTTAGGTATGAGTAGGATGCCCTAATCAAAGGTTATTAGAATTCTTAAGAGCTAATGTATGTTGTAAACTTGTTGCTTTTTTCCATAGCTCTTAACAGAATTAATTACCGTGCTATTTTTGGATGGACTAATTAAATCAATTATTTTTTATGTAATATATAGCAAAAATTTTAGTCTTAGTTTAAATTTATACTTGAATTTTTTAAAAAGAAGTCTTCTATATAAAAAAATAATAAAAAAATGAAATATATATATATATATATATATATATATATATATATGATGATAAAGAAAATGAAAAAAATATATAATAATAAAAACTGTGGGTTGATAAAAGTTTACTACCTCTTGCCGGCTCACAACCGATGTGGTAGTCTTCTAAAGAAAGCCCATAGTAAAAATAAAGATACGTGGGCTGATATCGTTTGTTGAATCTTGTCGGCTCACAACCGATGTTGCAGCCTTCTAAAAGGTCGATGGTTACAATTGCATAAATGTTTAATTTCAAGTTTAAATTAATAAATAGATTTCTTGTTGTTAAATTCAAATATGCTTTTGCACTTTGACTATTCTATTTTATAAGCTATGAATATCCGGGAAAACTTGGTGAGAGTTTTTGATTGTAAGGTCTGTGAGTCCCGATAATGTCTATGTGGGGTGTCAAAAACCTGGTCAACTTTGCCGCTAGGTTGGGATTGTGCCGAGACGAAAGTCGCTACATGGGATGATCTGCCTTCAAACTCATTATTCTAGGTGGAACCGTGATTGCATAGTATGTGTGCATCATAAAAAGATTGATACCATGGTTGAAATTCATAATAGCATACTCACTTAAGATATAATAAATGTCGAGAGTGAAAAGTTCACAAGTTGCAAATATGAGCAGTGTTAGCATCTTAAATGATATTTAGCTGTGATTTCATTTTAAGCTTGGTTTGGAGTAAGTGAAAAGTCGAGGACGATGAATTTATCCTTTTTGGGCATTCTCGGATCGAAATGCATCTTGTTCTATGATCCCTAATAGTTATGGAAATAATGAAAGTCGAAATAATCTCAGTTTAAAAAAAATATTAAAAAAGTTTTAGAAAAATGGGAAAATAGGGTGTTCTATAACTTGTGATTTCTTAACTCTCTCCACAAAAATCTTTGCTACTTTTCAAAGATTTAGTTTGGGAAAGTTTTGAGGTATTTGGTTATAGAGCATATAATATTGCGTGAGGACACGCAATTGCTTAGTTTGGGGAATTTTGATATGTGTGAAAAAACATATCCGTTTTATATCAAAAATAACCCTAAAAGACAAAATTGTGCTTTAAATGCTTGTATATTGCTTGTTTTGTCTTTGTGATTGTGTAGGTACGGATATTGTCAAAAAATCTCAAGGGAAAAACGGTTATTTAAAAACCGGATCAAAACACAGACACCGGGAACGGAAGAGTACACAAAGTGCCGGGAGAGATTGCTAAACAAAAGTCAACAGTGGTGAACTAAGTCACACCTTCAGTCAAACATGGTCAACACAAAAAGACAAAATCTAAAATTACCAAATCAGTCCCTCATATTTACCAAATTGCAAAAATGATCCCCTAAACCCTAACGGTGTTAACTCTTTTCATATAAAAGAGTTAACACCCGTTAACTTGTTACACCATGGCCCATTTTCTTATAACCAACACCCGGCCCAAAATCCTTAATAAAGCCCAAGTCAAGCCCTGGGTCAAACACAAATCAAACACCCCTTATAAGTAAAAATGGGCGCCAAAAGTTGTTTTACTGTTCATCTCCTTCTTCCCCATTTACCTCTATGATAAAAACAAAGGGCAAAGTTAAATTGACAGTGTGGTTGGGTAATTTGAGTGCTAAGTTTTGACGTGGCAAAGTAATACATCACCAAGCATTCTCATTGGTCCAAGCCAACTTAAGAAGATCGTGGATAAGTGAAGAAAGACAAAGGGAATGAAATTTCTACACTAATCCTGTCATGAAAGAAGCACAGGAGTGTCACATCACGGATTGCCACGCTGGCAATCCGTGTGAGCTAAGATTTGATCTAACGGACCCCAATTGAGATCCAATCATTGGAAGAAATGGAGGGATAGGATTTAAGGGAGCGTGTGAAGGACTTGACACCTAGAGCATTCTCCTAGAAGCTATATATAGAGAGCTCATCTCCTCACTCTCACATCTTTTAACTTCTACATCTTCTTCTTTCCTGCATTTTTAGTTAAAAGTTTTTTAAGTTTCAATGTAATTTTCTTTTAAAAAGTTCTTGTAATTTCCTCTTGTCAAGTATTGTAATCCGTTTTTAATCATTAATAAAATCATCATTTAGTTTTTATAATCTGTTTTTCACTTATAAGCTCTTAATACTATCAAATGTGTATGCTACTGTTTCATAAGCTCATAATAAGCTCATTCTATCTCATCCAAGTCTATAAGCTTGGATTTGAGCTTTAATAAGTACCCTATTTCTATTGTAAACCTTAAAATCAGCTGTATACCTTTGCTTAATGGATTTTGGACTTAAAGAAATGACGTTTAAAAATGGAAGAGCTTATATGGACTTATACTGGCTTATTTACAATAAGCCAGAGCTTGTAGATAGCTCAATTGAGCCTATTAATGCCTTTGTTAAGCTAAGGCATAAGTAAGTTCTCTGTACAATTCAAGTTTTCTTAGTTTAATTCTGTTTTTACTTATTTACTTAATCTGCTTATTTAGTTGCTTATTTGCTGTCTTAATTTGTCTAAAAATGCTAAATATAGTTGTTATTTGCTTATTATGCTTAGGCTTAGTCTAATATCTTAGTTTTTAATAAACTGTCATAAACTCATTAAAGCAAAAAAAATATTAGATTAGTTTTAAAGAATCCTTAGTATCTGGCTTTATCTAAGTGGTTAGATTAAGAGTAGTTTTTAGTTTGTTTATATTTGGTTATTAAGCTTTGATCCATTAGTTTTCCAATATTAGCAAGTTTGAATGGAATTATAAGGTAGTTTATGGGGTGTTTAGGACTAGCAGTTACTTAACATGAGTTAGTACTGATTGGATACCTTTTGTCCTTTGTTTGGTTTTGAATTCATTTATAGGGGTCTAAATGTGCAGGTTTAGTGAGTTTTTATTAGGATCTAGTTAAGGTTGCCATAAGTTTTCTAGTTGTTAATTGAATATCGGTTTCATTAAGTCCTTCATTGTTTTCATTTTTTTTTAAATGGGCTCATGTAGATTAATGCTATCTAATTTAAACCTACTTAAGTCTACTTAGGTGTTTTATTAGTATAGAAATAAGAATTGAAGGTCTGCATTTAAAGATTTTGTGCTTTAATCACTTTTGTGTCATTTGCATCAGATAGGGAAAAACAGATTAAGGTCATTTTCTAGTTTCTTTTTAAGTAGGTTAAAATAGTTGTTAAGTTTTCATTTTCAGCAATAGAGTAGCTTATATATCATAGTTTATAAGTTTGCACTTAGTTTTTAATAATTAGCTTATTAGATTATCTGTTTTTAAGCTTTTAAAATTGCATTCTGTCTTTTTCAAAGTAGAGGTCAGCATTTTGAGCTTACTGTCTGTTTTCACAAGCTTTTCTCAATAAGCTCTTTGATTTCAAAATCATTTTAAAAAGCAGTTCCAGATAGCCTATTAGTTCAGCTCTAAGAATATATAAGTTTCATTCATTAAAGTGCTTAATTGCTTGCTTAATTTTAAGCTCAAAGTGAGCTAAAGGTCTGTTTGGTTTTAAGTGTTTTTCATAAGTGCTTATTTTGAATTACTAGCTTATGGCTTATTATGTGTGCTTATTCTTGTTCAATTAGCTCTTTAGGTTAGAATTAGCTTAATTTGTCATAAGCTTTAGCTTATTAAGTCTTCTAGCTTATTTAGTTTTGAAAAAAGCCAAAAATATGAGTTTAGTGTTTCTGTCAGAGTTATAAGCTGTTTTTCAGCTTATTTAGGGCTTTTCATAAAAAGTTTCTTTTATTAAAATTGCTTATTTTTAGGTGATTAATAACTTTGCTTTTATAAGTTTTTATAAAAAAAAGGGGAAAGTGGAAGTCGGGGGTGAGCAAGACTCGAACCCCCGACCTCAACACTTTCAACCCTTTTATAACACACACACCACACTCACTACCACTGCGCCCTTGGGTCTTTTTCATTATACCTTTGCAACATTAATTCTTTATACACGTTTTTTCCTTATAAGCCTTATAAGCTATTTTAGCTTATTTCGTGGCTTATTCATTAAGCTGTGAGTTCGAGCTTATTTTTCCTAGGTTCTAATTAATATAAGCTATTTTCTGTAATTTTTCTAGAATTTTTATAGATAGTTTAGTATTTTTAAACATTTATTTTCATTAAAAACTTTAAAAAATCATAAAAAATAGAAAAATAATCAAAAAAATATAAATATTTTTTAAAAAATTTTCTTTTATCATAAAGTTTATAGGAAAATTGGTTTTGCTTTCGTAGGGTCTCATTTGCAAAATTTCGATTTTTAAAGAACGGGATTTGTTCATGTTCTCGTTTTTCGTGTTTTAAAGCTCATTTCAACTCCGTTTTTGTTCTAGTTTTCTTTAAACATACTTTTTAGTCAAATAGAGTCCATTTAAAAAGAAAAAAAATTTAAGTTAGGTTTATTTTTAGAAATTTAGGGTTTTTGACCTCCGTTTAGGGGTCCCGTTTTGCGTTTATAGTTAAAATTTGGTTTCCCGTTATTTGTCCTCGTGCTTAATTGTTATAATTTGTTTATTTTAAAACTTTTTTAAAAGTAGGTTATTTCAATCAATCTTTGTCTTCAATTCTATTCATTGTCCGAACATCAAACGTGGTTTCAATTTCAATATCGCTCGGGATAACGAACCCGGGAATCATACTTCCCGGTTTTATTAAGGATTATATTTATTTTATATTTGTGAGATTTTCCTTTTTATCTTTGTCCTCAAGTGGTAAATTTGGTAATTTTCCATCATATTATATATTTTTATATTACGTATATATAGATTTCTAGCGATTCAGATCTAAACACTCTAAGGTTGGAGACATGGACTAGTTCTATATGTAACAATGTTACTAATTGTTCTAACTAGAATACTTACTTTGGATCTTGAATATGACCGAAAGTTCTTCTCTTGCATCTTGATTGCGAAGAACGGATAAGAGTGATGATTAGATCACATTTAAAAGATTAAACAAGTTAAATGATCAAAGGATTTGGAGAGATTATAGTGAAGATCTAGAGATGAGAAAAAATCTGATGAGAAATCTCGTGCAAAAAGGGTTGTAAAAATAGTTGGAAATGATCACTTTTATAGAGCTATAAATAGCCTGTCAGGGGAAACGGCGCGTCACAGATTATACCTAGGGGGCCTCCGGATAATTAACGGGCCACTAGCCTATTTAAGGGACCGCCTCGACAGATGCACTTGTTTTTGTCTTTTTGTGGTGACAAACTTGTCTGGTGAAAGTGACACATGTTTTTGGGGGAAAATGGCTAGATTTAAATTTTAAAATAATTAATACATAAAACATTTCTTTATAATTCAAAAATAATTTGTCTAATTAATTTTTGAGAAATTGTTTTGTTACATTTATAAAAATGTAATGTTTAAGACAAAAACTTATTTCTTTGATCATCCTACAAGTTTAATATTGTTTGTACATACCTTATATGATTTACGTCGGGTGCAAACAAATGTCAGTGTTGATGTAGACTTGAGACGTCGAGAGATGTGGATGCGAGTATGCATTGTTAATTTATGATTACGAGTAACTTGCTCACTTTATGTTACGTATTACAAGTTACATGTTTGTCATCACTAAAACATAAAGAGATCATATAGATTAAATATCGTAATATTTGCACTAACACTGCTAATAGTTGCAATGATCTTAAGATTTATTTAAACAAGAGAAGTATGTTGTAAACATATTTGAATGAGACTTATGTTTGTATTTATGACCCTAGTGTGTGCCTATATGCGACAAATGTAGAGTGATTATTATTTCGACTCTAAGAAAAGAAAACCTAAGAATTAATCCAGGTGCTCCTTGATTTAATGTTGCTTAATCAAGATTGTCAAAATATATATTAGATTATATATTTTGACACCAAGTGCAAGATCATTATGCATGATTTTGAAAAATATTTTTAGCATATATCGGCAATGTATGAATATAGATTTTTGCATGTACTCCTAGTCGTGAGAAGGATTTTGACAAGATGTATTAGGACTTACATATACATATATTTAAAAATATTAAACTTTGACTCAACCAAGGTTACGTAATCTTGTATATAGATTATTCTTTTGAAAAGTTCCCAATCTTTAATTTTGTGCAAAAGAGAATCCTAGACTTAGAAAGAGAGAAAATAAAAACTTTTTACCTAGTGTTAGATGGTCGGTCCCCTTAATTGTATGGCCGGCCCTTTTAATTTTAAGGGGACCGCCAGTTAAGAATTAAGGGGGCCGTCCATCTGACAAAAAAAATTCTTAATTTTTTGATTTTGACATTTTAGTTTTTATTTCAGTTCATTGTTCTTGTTTACTTTTAAGTACCTTATCAGTCATTTATGGTAATGAGACTACTTAGTAAGCTTTTTAATCAATTTGTTCCATCATTCCAAGACCTAGACGTAAGTAATTGAAGGGCTCACGTTTAAGGGGTTTAGTTAGAATATCGGCAATGTTATCTTTCGATGAACGATGGGGATTCTTGTTCGGCCCACGACGGGATGCCCCCGCAAGAGAGTAATGGAAAAAGCGAAGCTTAATCGCTGAATTAGGAACTTCCTTGTATTTTATTGTAGTAGTTATTTTGTTAACCAACGTTTTGTGATCTGAGGACTTGTCGTTCTTGAGTCCGAAGAATTGTTCACGAGTTCAGTCATATTTTTAAGGCTGTTGCTTGAGCTCGAACATGCTCATCAAGATTTGGTGGAACAATTTGCCTTAATTAACCCTGGTGGGTGCACAGAGCAATTCTGCCATAGAAATTACGTTTTGATCGGCAATCGTATTAGGGAGATTCTTCAAGACGAAAAAGGTTCGACTCTTGTTTTGAATGTCTAAGGTTTATGGTCGCTTTCGGATTTGAAGTAGTTGGATCTTGGAGAGGATTCACCCAACTAGATTCTAAGTATTTGTAGAGCGACGTGAACTATGCACTAAATACAAGAAAACACAATATTTTTGGTATCGGATGTTAAAAGTCTACGATACTCTTTATCTACGCACAAGAAGAGCGAAGGAATTTGCACGCCGACAAGCGATTAAAGCGTTCTTCCTTTTTTTTGGTCGATGTTACTTGGATGAAGCCCCGCCTTATGCCCTCCTTATTGTTTTTATTCAAATGGTTGAGCGATTATATGATTTAAACAACACGTTTTGTTTTGTTGGTTTTTCATAATTTTTGGTACTTTTCAATACTTTAAGACAAAGTTATTGTTGGTATTTTTAATTTTTAATAATAAATAAATTTTCACAAACGATATGATAATTCACGAGGAAGGGTCTTCAAAAACTATATCTTCAAACGAAACAGATTATCATAGCAGCGGCGCCAAATGATACCTCCTTTTTAGGGTATTTATAATTTATATATATATTTATATATATAATATATATAGTTACGTATCCAAAAAGATTCATAAGATATTTCTTTTGACAATGTATAATCTAAAATCTCCAGGGTTCATTCACGTGCGAGGCGTGAATTGAGAATCGGTTATGTTCGTGATCGCGTTTTTGAATGCTTCTAATGTTTTTGAGTTTGAATTCTAATTCTACTAATAATAAGCAAAGAAAAGTAAAGAAAACCTAAAAACGAAAGCACCTAAAGCTTAAAACCTAAAAATGATAATGAGATTCAAATCCCGTTCTTTAAAAAACTAAATTCTACAAAATTAACCCTACAAACGCAAATTTAATTTTCCTAAGTCCTAAATGATAAAAGAAAATTTAAAAAAAAAGAATTATATTTTTTTGAATTTTATTTAATTTTTTATGAATTAAAAACTGTTTTAATCAAATTAAATATTAAAAATACTAAACTATTTATAAAAAATCTGAAAAAAATTACAAAAGGTAGTTTGAACTAAGCTGAATTTAAGAAAAATAAGTTGGGTCAAACAGCTTATCAAAATAAGCTGTTAATAAGCTTAAAAGGGCTACAACTTAAATGGGCAAAAAGGTCTTTAATAATTAATTTTGCAAATGGTAACCAGAAAAGACCCAAGGGCGAGTGTGTAGTAGGGAGTGGTGTTAAAACGTTTGGTTGAGTAGGGTTGAGGTCCCAGGTTCGAAACTAGGGCTTCCCCAACTCCCAAATGTTTTTTTTATGAAAAAGCTTAAAAACAATAAAATAAGAAGCTTTAAAAAATGACTTTTTCTAAAAACTTATAAATAAGCTGAAATAAGAACTTAAAAGGGACAGAATTGGCTTTTTACACTAAGGCTTACAAGGCTTAAACTGTTGGCCTATTTAAGACACAATAAGCGAATGAAAAAGAAAATAAGCTATCAACAACTAATAAACTATACCTAATAAGCATTTAAGGAACAAAATAAGCAAAGAGAATGAACTGAAAATAAGCTAAAAGGTCATAATCTCTAAAAGGGGTTTTAACTTAAAATGCTAAACTAAGAAAAAAAACTTATAAACTTAAATAAGCTTTAATCTACACTAACTAAGCTAAAAGCACTCTAAAACTAACATAATAAGCAAATCTAAGAAAAATAAGGCAAGTCCAATAAGCCAATAAGCTCAGACAAACAAATAAGCTTTTGGCCAAAAGAGAGAACCAAACAGCCTATAGGGCACTTTTTGAGCTTATTTTTAAGCTGCTTAATGGATCCTTATGGCAAAAATACTTGTAAAACCTTAAAGCTTATGCTATAAACTATCTAAATCAATAATCAAAAAGCATTTTGAAAGTCAAGTAAGCTATGAAAAAGCTAGGTAAAAAAGCTAATTATACTCAGTGCCTGCTGAGTTTTCTCAAAGCTTTTGAAAAGACAAAAGCCTAAGTTCAGGCCTAAATTAATGCTAGAAAAAGACTTTTAAAAGCTAAAATAAGCTCAAACATATGATATTTATACTACAAGTAGCTTATGCTATCAAATTCAAAACCTAAATCTAACATTAACTTATCTAAATTTTAGCTTGAAAAGTGGCTTTCACCCTTTTTGAAACTGAAACTAAACTTGACAGATTTAAGGTTAAAATCATAAGGCAAATGCACACTTAAACCAAACACATTCTACTGCATTTTGACACTAATTTAACACTAAACAAGATCTTAAAACAAGCTTTTACTCAAACACCAATTTCCAACAATTTTAAAAAAAAACTTTAAGACTACAATTGCAAAGTACTTACATGAAGTATCTTAAAACTTATATTTAGGCTTTAAACACTTTTGAAAACAACTTATAATAACTTAAAAAGGCCTGTGAAAGTTGGCTTAGTGAACCAATTAGTTTTTAACACATTTTAACCCATTTTAGCCACTGACCCAAACACCCCTTCAAATTATAAAAAGTCATTTTAAGGCTAAAGACAGACTTAGAATACTTGTAAAAACTCAAAACAGATTAATACTAAGGCTAACTAAGATCAAATAAGCAATTAAAACTCAAAGATAAGCAGTTAAAATAAGCAAGTGAGAAAAAAGCAGTTTAAAAGCAATTTAAGGCAGTTTTAAGTAAAAATATGACTAAATGGCAAACAAGTAATAAGTAAGCGTAAATAAGCATTAAACAAATATAATAAGAAAAAACAAGCAGTAAAAAGCAGATGAACAGTAAATAAGCTAAAAAAATTGAATATGAGAACTTACAAATCCCTTGCTCAAAACAGGGATAAAAGGGCTCTTAAAGAGCTTATCTACAAGCTCTAGCTTGTTTAAAACAAGCTAGTAAAACCCTATAAGCCCTTCCTTTTTTGGCTTATCTTCCAACTAAGCTTTTTGAGTGATTTCTTTTGGTAAAAAGGCTTAAACTCTTCAAGCTATGGAAATGCTTGATTTGTTTAAGTAGACAGCTTAAGTACAAGGTAAAAAGAGCTTTTGTAAGTTTAAACAAACAATTTTCAAAACATATAATGCATTAACTTAAAAAACAGATTAACATAAAAAACTTAAATTTCATTAAACTTGAATAAAATAGTACATTAAGCTAAAAAAACTTTAAATATAAGCTGAAAAACTAAAAGCTAAAAACTAGATGCTCAATGGCTTACAAAGGTGCCCTATTTATACTAAAAATTCTAAGTCTTGGTCTTCAATGTCTTGTGCTACTTCACTGAGAGAAACAAGAGGTGTGTTAGTTGTGTGAGAGTTGCAAAATTAATCATAGCCATTCATCTTTCTTGTTCTCCAAGTCCTTTGATCCGAGCCCTTGATTATATGTCTTCTTCCTTTGTCCAATAAAATTGTGTAGGATTGCCAAGGTGGCTTTATTTTCTAGCTTGGGGTGTAGTTTGATATGGAAAGTGATAGGTTTAATTGTTGTTTGTCGTGGTGCGGGGGAAGGCAATTTTTAGGGAAGATAAACAGTAACTGGCGGGAAAAATTGTTTTGGGTTTACAGGGTAAAAGTTGTGGGAGTTGACAGATTTGGCCCCTGAGTGTGATAAGTATGTTTGCATGGTTAGTCCTTAAGGACTAGCAGTGTTAGTCCTTAAGGACTAACGGTGTAATGGTGTAAACGGATAGTGGGCTTAACAGCTGTTAAATATGATTGGGCCAGGATAGTTAATATTTGGACTTTGGGCCTTTTTTCAATATTAAGCTTAAAAGCTTAAGTCTTCTTTATGTTTCATGGGCTGACCCAGCCCATTAGATGGGACAATTTTAGAGGGGTCGGTTTGAACAATTTTTAATTTTTTTGTTTTCGGTTTCGGTTGAGTGTTAGGCTGTCGTATGAGGGTGAGAAGGGGTAACGGGGTAGGCGGGGGTGACAAGTGGGGGAGGATGAACAGTAACTTTTATAAAAATAGTTTTATAAAAGTATTTTTATACATTTAAGTATATAAACTCGCGTAATTCATAACTCCTTCGTTATTGATCAAAAAATTACGATTCTTATTGTTTTGGAATCCTAAAAATATGTGTGATCTGAGAAAAGTAACCAACCTTATATATCAGTAGTATTTTGTAACTTGTTTTTATAAAATTTCTTTTATAACGCATTTAATTAACGTATAACTTGTAAACTACGTATCTTCTTCGTTATTAATCCGTTTTTCGATTTTCTTATCTTTTTGGAATTGTCATGAGACGTATTATTTTATAAAAAATAAAATAAATAGGTTATGTGTCGAATCAAAACAGAAAGTTTTGATGTTTTCATAAAAACATGTGTAAACTTAGTTTTTGCACTTTTAAGCTTAACCATCTTGTTACAAGTCCATTACAATGCTTTATATCATATGTATTACATATTATTGTCTCCATTAGTCCATACTTTGTCCATGTGTCCAAGATAACAAGTCCTTAATAACACTTATAAATCATAAACTTTCTTAAGTAAAATTTTAATTACTAGTTTATACATATACTTTTTACACTTAAACCAACATTGCGCAATACTTATAATCCCATCATAACATGATATTACTAACCACATAACATATGTGAAATTTCATAAAACAATGATCACAAGAAAAATCCATTTTACAAGTTTAAAAGTATCCTAAATGGTGATTTTGCTACATAGAACTCATATATACATAAAATGATAAATGTAAAGACATAAAGAGTTTTAGATGGCCTTATATGATTTGTGGTGATAACTAACAAAATCTAAACCCTTTTTTAGATTGAAAACCCTAGCTTGCACAACTTGAAAACCCTAAAAACCAATGAAACCCTAATTTTCCTTTTCTTGCTTCAACACTTGTAAATGCTTAACCAATCCTTGTAAACACTTTAGGTTACCTTATCATGTAGGAATGTGTGTAAATGTCATAAATAATTTTTTTTATAGATTTGATGTGTGTTGGGTTGTAGCCGTAGGTTTTGAGGCAAAATAAAGAGAGAAAAGTGTTGTTTTTCTTGTAAAGTATGAAGTGTATGTGTTTCTCTCCTAGTTGCTTGTATCATATATCATAAGACTAAGTCAAGACACATGTAGAGGAAATCTAGGAAGTCTTTGGTCTTGGTCCATTTCACTATTTGAGTTAGTAAGAAGAAATATCTACTTGTTTCCTAAAATGGACATTATCCCATGGTTTCAAGGAAAGTTGTTTTGCAATTTGATAATATCTTTGTACTCCTAGCTCCATATGCGGTTCTATATATATATGTATGCTATATTTTTGTAATTTTTGAGTATTGGGTATAATCGTGGGTATTTGTTGAAGCGTATAAAAGTTTTGGTGGTTCCGGGTATGCCTAAACGTATTTTATCACGAAACATAAACACTTTACGCAACCAATAAAAATAAAATGAACAAAGTTAATAATTATCCTCAAAATAATTACTTAACACTTGCTTGATGTAAACATTTAATTGTTTGATGCCCGTTTACATTGAACGATCATTTTTAGCTTATGCGATTTAACTTAACGATTACGATTAAAAGCAAACGCGTACAATACTAAAAATACATAGTGAATTTATTGACGTCGTAAATGATCCTAAAACCTGGGGTGTTATAGTCTCCTCCTGTTAAGTGAGCCTCGTCCTCAAGGCTTAAGACGCGACACTTGATGACGGTGCGGTCTTTGTGAAGAGGTATGGATATTTCTTCTGGAATTGCTCTTCATGTTCCCATGTGAACTCATGACCTCTCCTAGAATTCCATCGAACCTTGACAATTAGGACACGGCTTTGCCTTAACTGTTTGACTTCACGATCCATGATTTTGACCGGTTCCTCAACAAACTGAAGCTTGTCATCAAAATGAAGTCCATCCAACGGAACGGCTAATGGTTCGTCGGCATAGCACTTCTTCAAGTTGGATACATGAAATGTATTATGAACCCTGCTCAGCTCTTGCGGAAGCTCAAGCTTGTAAGCAACGGATCCAACCTGCTCCAACACCTTGAAAGGTCCAACATATCTGGGGTTTAACTTCCCCCGTTTGCCAAAACGTACTACTCCTTTCCAAGGCGAAACTTTGAGCATAACTTTATCCCCAACTTGAAACTCCATTGGCTTACGCTTTAGATCGGCGTAAATCTTTTGTCTATCACGGGCGGCTTGCATCCTTTGCTTGATCTGGATGATCTTCTCTGTTGTTTATTGAACTAATTCCGTACCAGTGAGGTGCACTTCTCCAACCTCGGCCCAACACACAGGTGAACGACACTTTCGACCGTAAAGTGCTTCAAATGGTGCAGCCTTGATGCTAGCGTGATAGCTATTGTTATACGAGAACTCGACTAATGGCAAATGGTTAACCCAACCCTTTCCAAAATCGATCGCACAACCATGCAGCATATCCTCGAGAGTTTGAATAGTCCTCTCACTTTGTCCGTTGGTATGTGCTTAATTACACATACCGTTTTCCATTAAAACTGGACTTAAATAACCAAAAGCATAACAAAAATACATTGTATTTGTATGTTTTCATTTATATTGTGCAGGAAACGGATATCCGAGAAAAGGACGAAAAAACGAAGCCAAAAATGACAAAACCGAGCACGGAACGGAAAAGCGTGAATAGACAAAGTAAAAATCGAAGCCAAAGACCAAAAAGTCAAAGTCAAGGTCAACCTTGATAAAGTCAACAGTCAAACCCGAAGCCGTAACCAAAGAATACTTAATGGGCCCACCCGAACCCATTTAAATGGGCCGGGTCAGCCCATTAGTATATTACTTGAAGACTTATAAGCTTTTAATCCCTAAAATGGCCCAATTCCCATTTAAAATCCAACACGGCCCAAACTGTTTGACAAAGCCCAAACCATGACCCATTTCACCCACTTAACGACCAAACCCATTATCCCTTTTTACCTTTAACCTGTTAGTCCTTTATGGACTATACATGTAAAAGCAATATACTCCCTTAGGGACCTTTTCTGCCAACATCACAAAAATTATAACACCACAAGGACTATGGTTGCAAGACCATATATCAACATAAGGGACCTTTCCTGCCTAAACCCCAAACTTACACCATGTTAACCCTTAAACACATTTTACCCGCCAAAACAACCCAAGTACTATTCACCATCCCTATCTACCTCGTTTACTGTTCACCCAGTCTAAACCTTTCACTCTCATACTCGCCCTACCTCACTAGTTGCCATATCCACCTTGGCAATCTTCTTTGCAACCATTGGACATGGAATGAAGACAAGAGATCAATGGACATAATCGTTTAACTTTGGGACCAAGAAAGATTAAGGGCCAAGATTGCTTTTGCCACTCTCTCACACAACAAACACACTGCTGATATCTCTCTATGAAGAAACACATAAAAAACCTAGAGCTTTAGTATAAAATAGAGTAGTATAGTTCATTAGCTTCTCTGTCGAATTTTTGTGTTCAAGGCAAAAGCTTGTAACCAATATTTTTACCATTTTAATACATTGTCTTCTTAATTAAATTGTCATTTAAATTTCAGTCTTTTGATTACTTGTAATTTATTTTTATGCATTTTAGTGTTTTCCTTTAAATATTTGTCATTTAAGCTTATTGTCACTTAAATACTGTTTTCTTAAGCTATTATGCAAGTTTTTAAGTCATTAAATCTATATAAAATCCTTGTTTAAATTCTATTTTTAAAAATCCAAAAAAACCAAAAAAAAATAAAAAAAAGGAATCTGTGAAGAACAACAAGGAGCAAGGTTCATAAAGGATGGCCTTGGTTTAGAGCTTATGGGAAGCATTTTGGTTTGTTAATAAGCTGTTGAAAGCTTATTTCATTGCCATAAGCTTGGACTTTTGTAAGCTTTCTTTTTACATTTTTGCTTATTTTTACTGTTCATCAGCTTATGTTTTGCTTATTCTTGCTTTTTGTTGCTTATTTGCTGTCAATCATGCTTCCTTGTCTTAGTTTATGGCTTATTTGTTGTTTGTTTGAATTTATTGCTTAAACTGCCTTTATATTGCTTGTTACTGCTTATATTTTTAGGAATCCAAAATTCACACTTGGAAAATTTGGCATACAACTCCTCTTTCTTAAGCAACTCTAAGATTAACTTAAGGTGCTCTTTGTGCTCTTGCTTGTTCTTTGAATATATTAGAATATCGCCAATAAAGACGATCACAAATTTATCCAAGTAAGGTTTACACACCCGATTCATAAGGTCCATGAATACGGCAGGTGCGTTTGTCAAACCAAATGGCATAACTTGAAATTCATAATGATCGTAACGAGTTCTAAAAGCGGTCTTCGGAATGTCTTCTTCTTGAACCCTCAGTTAAAGATAACCTGACCTTAAGTCAATCTTTGAATATACGCTAGACCCTTGAAGCTGATCAAATAAATCATCAATTCTTAGGAGTGGATAACGGTTCTTCACCGTTAGTTTATTCAATTCCCGTTAATCAATGCACATCCGGAACGATCCGTCCTTCTTCTTAACAAATAAGACCAGAGCTCCCTAGGGTGAGGAACTAGGTCTTATAAAGCCTTTGTCAGATAGTTCCTTTAGTTGCTCTGACAACTCTTTCATCTCAGAAGGCGCCAATCTGTAAGGTGCACGTGCTATAGGTGCAGCCCCAGGTACCAAATCAATTTGAAATTCCACTTGGCGAATTGGTGGAAGACCCGGCAATCAGCATATGCTGATTGCGAACAGCCTTTTTCATAGTCCTTTTTATAGCTTATCTTTGTTTCAATTTTTGTTTCCTTTGCATTTTTAGATAGCTTGTTAAGCTTAGCTTTAAGCCAGTACAAGCCCCAAATCCATAAGGATTCTTTATAGGGCTTAAAAATAAGCCCAAAAGAAGTGTCCCTAGGCTGTTAGGTCTGCCAGTTTTAGCACCCCTTGCTTATTGGCTTATTTAGCCTTTCTGCTTAATCCTAGTTGCTTATTGTGTTTGCTTTGCTTATTATTGTAATAGGCCCTCCCTGTTTTTGCTTATTTTTGTTTTGCCACTTTTTGCATATTGTTCTTAAAATTGCCTAACATTTAGCTAATTTTGCCTTAAAGTGAAAAAATTCCAAATCGCCACTTTTTTCTCTTTGCTTATTTTTTCCCACTATTTTGAGTTTCAAAAACAAGTTGCCATTTTTAAAGTGTGCTTTATTTTAAATTGTTTTAATAAGTTTTATAAAAAAGAAAAAAAAAGTTTTTAAATAAAAAGGGAGCTAAAGGAATCGAACGTTGCCTCCCCCTTACACATAGTAGTTCCACCAACAAACACACAATCACCAACCGCACAATAGGGCTATCTGTAGCCCTACTTCAACATTTAATTTATATACTCATTTTTCCCTATTTGCTTTTCAGCCAACTTTTAAAAAAAATGTTTTTGAAAAAAGGTGAGGCATGGGATTCGAACCCATGACCTCCCTTATAGCACCCAGTCGTCCCACCTTGCACACACACTAACCACGGCACCAGATAGGGCCATCTGGTTATGTGGTTCATTCTTTAATTTTTATAGTTATTTGACCCTTTTGCTTATCAGACTTTGGGAGCTTATTTTCAGCTTATTTTTAAGCAGTTTTTCACATCTTTTATTTTTCTTGTATTCAGCCCACTTTTAGCTACTTTTCCCTATTTTTTTAGATTTTTCCCATTTTGTTTACTATTTTTAATCATTTAATTTCTTTAAAACAGTTTTTAAATCATAATAAATAAAAAAAATATAATTTTTTTTAGAAAATTTTCTTTTATTATTTAGCACTTAGGAAAATTAATTTTGCAATCCGACGGGTTTAAATTTCAATATTTCGTTTTTTAAAGAACGGGATTTGATCCCGTTCTCGTTTTTAGGTTTTAATCGCTTTTAGCTTTCGTTTTTAGGTTTCCCGTATTCGTTTTTGCTTTTTAATTGTAGAATTAGTTTCCAAAACCAAAAAACCCTTAACCATTCAAACGCGCGATCACAAACGTTCTCGATTTTCAATTTGCATCTCGTTGGGAGACGACCCGGGGGATTTTGATTTTTCCTTTGGTCAAAAGGAATTTTCTTTGAGTCTTTCGGAATACTTACTTACTACAATTGAATTATAATCTTAAAATTATTATTATATATTTTTATATTTATATATTTTTATATAGTAAGAAATCTTTAGTTATCAATTTTTGGCGCCGCTGCCGGGGAGATGTAATCGATTATCTTTTCGTTTGAAGATTAGTTTTTGAAGACCCTTCCCTCGTGAAGTTATCATTCCCGTTTGTGAATATTTTCTTTTATTTATAAAAATACAAAAATATTTTTTATTTTCTTTTATTAGTATTAGTATAAGATAAAATCAAAAAAAAAATCAAAAACCTAAAAAAAATTGTCCTTAATCAAGAAATAAAATCCATCATCAATATAATGCTTGCATCTTGAGCATTATCATAATAAGTTCCCGAACAAAAGATTCAAAACTTACCTTTGTGTCACTAGCGACGTACGACTCACCTTTAAAAGTTTAACAAACTCTATGAGGGGTATAAGGAGGGTTGTTCCGAGGAACTACAAGCCTAAAGGAGAAAGGTTTTTAATAGCTTCGCGCTTTCCTACTCCTCCGCTCCTTTGTGTGTTTTTCTTTTAAAAGATCTACCGTGAAGCTTGTCGATTATTGGTTTAAATTATTCTATCTCGTTTTGTCCATTAAAATAAATTGTGAAATAAATTGAAAAAAAACCAAAAATAATTTTCTTTTAATCTTTTTAGTGCATGCGCACTCGTTCTTCTTCTAATCTCGTTGGTAATTCTTCTTCTAATCCAACCACTTTAAACCCGAAACGTCGTAACCGTAGACGTTCTAATCAAAGATTCAAACTGTTCGCTCTTGAAGAATCACTCGTAGTTACGATGGCCGATCAACGTACTATGGCGGAATTGCTCCGTGCACCCACCGAGGGTTATGCGGAGGCAATCGTGGTTCCACCAATTCTTGCTGAGCATTTCGAGCTCAAACATAGTCTCATTAATATGATGACTTCGGACCAATTCTTCGGACTTGAGAAAGTCAATCCTCATGACCACATCCGTTGGTTCAACAAAATAACTTTCACAATCAAATACAAGGATGTGCCGAACTCAGCGATTAAGCTTATGATTTTTCCTTTCTCTCTTACGGGGGCAGCCCGTCGTTGGCTTGAAAAAGAACCCCCTCGTTTTATTCTCACTTGGGAAGACCTTGTGTCTAAATTCATTAATGAATTATTTCCCCCCTCAAGAACGATAAACCTTCGAAATGAAATTTCCAACTTTCAACAAAAGTTTGATGAGTCGTTTCATGAGGCATGGGACCGATACAAAGATCTCCTTCGTGCTTGTCCTCATCATGGTTTCACCGAATTGCACCAACTTGATACTTTCTACAATGCCTTGAACCCGGCCGACCAAGATTCCTTAAATTCTGCCGCATATGGCAATCTCTTGGAAAGAAGTACTCAAGATGTGTTGACAATTATCGAAAACAAATCCAAGGTCCGTAATTCACGAAATAAATCGATTGTTTCTCAAGTGAAATCAAGTGATGGTAATTCTTCTACTTCTGATATAGCCAAACTTACTCATGCAGTAAATCAGCAAACGAGTGCTGTGACCACTACCATGACGGCTATTCTAAAACAATTTCAAGCAACCCCACCTTCAGCTTCCGTAAAATCCGTTGAGGAGATTTGTGTTACTTGCGGTGGTGCTCATCCTTACTATCAGTGTCTCGCCGCCGATGGCAACACTTTCCTGGAATATCGGGATAATATTCTAGGATACGTTGCATCAGCCACGGGTAACTACAATCAGTGTAATGCCGGTTATTGTCCTCCAGGTGTGGTTAATCAAACAAGACCACCGGGTTTTGTTCAACAAAACGGGCAAACTAATCAAAACCGTTTTAGCCAACCTCAAGGATATAACCGAGGAAACAATTTCAATCAAAATGCAACTTATCAAGCTCCAATTCAACAAAATCAAAATGTTCCTTTAAGTGAATTGGAGAAAATTAAGAAAATGAATGATGTTAATATAATAGCCATGCAAGCTCAAATTAACAATGTGAAAAATGAGTTAAGGAATGAAATGCAAAATTCAATTCAAGCTTCAATGTCAAATCAAACAAACGAGCTTAAGAACATGATTGCTAGCTTTTTCCAAATGAACACCGCTTCTACTTCGGGTACAGGATCTCTCCCTAGCAACACCGTTGCTAACCTGAAGGGTGAATTAAAAGCTATTACCACTCGAAGTGGTCTTGTTCTTGATGGACCTACCGTTCCAATGCCTCCTCCATTCATTAATCCAGAGGAGGATGAACGTGTAGAGGAGACTTTAACGGACTCGAAACATGGTGAGTATACCATTAAGGTCCCACCTCCTCATGTCTAAAAATCTAAACCTCCTTCTCAAAGAAACTTTGTGGTTCACCAAAGGGATCCTCGTTACCCTCATATTCCTTATCCCTCTAGAATGAACTAGGAAAAACAAAAAGAAAAAGATGAAGTCTAAATCCACAAATTTTGGCACATGTTTAAACAACTTCACATCAATATCTCTCTTGCCGACGCTTTGATTCTAATCCCGAAATACCAAAAAAATGCTTAAGTCTCTCCTTTCCAACAAGGAGAAACTTATTGAATTGGCAAACACACCCCTTAATGAAAATTGCTCAGCGGTTATCCTTAAGAAGCTACCCGAAAAGCTAGGTGACCTAGGGAAATTTCTCATTCCGTGTGGTTTTAGTGAGCTCAAGTGCAAAGCCCTAGCCGATCTAGGTGCTAGCATCAACTTGATGCCACTCTCGGTGTGGAAAAAGTTAGGATTACCCAAGCTTATTTCCACCCAAATGACTCTTGAACTTGCTAACCGTGATATTTGCACTCCGAAAGGAATTGCAAGAGATGTCTTTATTCCGGTTAGAAAGTTCACATTCTCCGCTGACTTTGTCATTGTTGATTATGAAAGCGATCCTCGTGTCCTCCTCATCTTGGGTAGACCTTTCTTACGGACCGCTCGTGCTTTGATTGACGTTCATGGAGAAGAAAGGATTCTCTGTGACGGTAATGAAAGATTAACCTTGAATATGAGACATGACACTTCAAGCTATTCAACTTAACCTCAACAAGAATCAATCAACAGGATTGATGTCTACAATGTTTCACATGAGGAAATTCTTAAAGATTTGTTTGCAACAAATCATCAAAGTGGCAATCCCACTTCTTCTCTCACTTCTCATACTGATTTAACTTCATCGGAAGTTAATGATGACATCTTTGATCCGGAGGGAGACTTTATTAAGAACTTGCTAAATCTTGATAAAACCAAAGATCTCCTTCCATATCATGATAGTCCATCGAGTGGCAATCCCACTCCAATTTTGGAACCCGAGACCAAGTCTTCTTCTTCTTCCCCCATACTTACTTCCATCGAAGAAAGTGATTTAATTTAGGAAGAATTCGAAGCTTATCTCGCAAGTGATTCATTTCCATCGGGAAATAGTAATCCTTCATCTCCTCTTCCTCCGTTTCTTAATTCTTTAAGTGGCAGTACCACTTCTTCTTCACCTAGTCTCCCGATTTCTGAGACTAGCGACTATTTTCTTGAGGAGTTCGCCGATGAACTCGCTCACATCACATTTCCACCGGGAAATGATGATCTTACCTTTGATGCCAAATCCGACCTTCGAGAAATAGAGTATTTGCTTAACCATGATCCTATCAAGGAAATGGATTCTATTCTCAAAGATCCGGTTGATAAAAATTCTCCTGATAACAATCTTGTTGATACCATTTCTGAGATGTTCACCGATGAACATGCTCTTGATTACTCATCCCCACCATTATGGGATGATTATGATGATGAACTTTTTGATATTGAGACCGTTAATGATGATACTTATGATGATCCATTTGACTCAAAGGAAGAGAAAATCAAAGAGTCTAAACTCTTGATTGATGAACTTGATCTTCCTGAATCAAGTGATTTCCTTCCTTTTCCCGAGTGTGACTCACTTTTCTATGAGGATTTTTCCGAGGTTGATGCTTTATCCTCAACCAACAACGAGGATAAGGTATTTAATCCGGGTATACTTATTCATGAGAACCTCTTTGAAATCACCAACTGTGCAACACCGGATAAGAATGTGAAGAAGATATCTTATGCTTCTTTAATTCTTGAGGATTTTAATCATCCTCTTTATGAACTTCCTTTCCACAAAGAAGTTCCCGGGCTCGAAGCTTTACTCTTGTTTTTGTCCGAAAATGAGGAAAAAGTTTTCAACCCCGGGATTCTCACTTCTAAAAGAGTTCATATTTCTCTTCTCCCGGAATTATCTCATCGGGGCACTAAAACTTTCAAAGTCATTAAAATTCTTGAAAGCCCGATGGAGATTTTTCCTTGCTCTTATGGAGAGAACATTCCTCACTTGGATGTTCCATGTCTCCATTTCTATCCCCCTTGACCAGCTCAAGTATGGGGGGATTGGGTCAAGCTAAGTGACCTAAAAGAAGCGCTTCGTGGGTGGAAACCCATGCTTATCCTAGTATAATCGTAGTAGTAGTATGCTAGTAAGTAGTAATGAATAAGTGTTTTTTGTTGTGAGAGGCTCGCCTCTTCCATTATCCGTGTTTTGTGTTGTATGTCCAGGATGTCCCGGATTTTTGAAGCCTCTCGTGCTCGCGGTTTTGTCCTTCGTTCACAAGAGCTTCACATCCTCAGCTTCATTTTGGGAACCCGATATCCAAATCTTATCGACTAACGTTTTTCTTTAAGCATACTTAATAAATGGCTTAGGATTTACGTAGAGAACCTTCTTAAAACATTGAGGACAATGTTTAATTCAAGTATGGGGGGGATCTATCGATTTGATTGTGCCTGTTGTCGTTGTTTTCACGTAATCCCGTTTTTACCACCAAAATTCCAAAAAATGAAAATTTTCAAAAATTTCAAAAATAAAATAAGTGTTTTGTCACAATTTTGACTTTCCTACTAGGTAGAATAAGAATAAATTTTGACTCGATCGAGCGTGTTGAGCTCTAGCTTGTTCCTTAACTTTTAGACTAAGCGTTCGCGGATTGCGAAGAACGAAAAATGATAGAGTTAAGTGTGAGTTAGATGCTAAACAAGGATTATTTGGAAATCTTACAAGCTCATGTGTGTAATTTGTGGCTTTTTCTCCCATAAGCTTCTAACCGGACTAATAATACGTGCTATTTTTGAAAATTAAACTTAAATCAACAATTTTTGAAGTATAATCGATATCAATAATTTTAGTTCAAATTTATACTTAAATTTTCTAAAAACGAAATTTTCTCTATATCATGGTAATATAAAGTGTAATGAAAAAAAATGTGGTAATAATTATAAACTGTGGGCTGATAAAAGTTTGCTGCATCTTGCCGGCTCACAACCGATGTTGCAGCCTTCTAAAGAAAGCCCATAGTAAGAATAATAATCCGAGACTGATAAAAGTTTGTTGCATCTTGCCGGCTCACAACCGATGTTGCAGCCTTCTAAAAGGTCGAGGATTTCCTTAAGAATGGTTAATTATATTAAGTGTAGTAAATGTGAGTTAATAAATATAGGGAAAATCTCTTTTTCTTAAATTTAAATATGCTTTTGAACTAAGACTATTTCATTTTAAGTTTTTCTAAAAAAGCTATGTATATACGGGAAACCTAAGAGTTTTTGAAACCAAAAGTCAGTGAGTCCCGATACTAGTCTCTGTGGAGGTGTCAAAAGCCTGGTCACTTAGCCGCAAGGTTGGGATGTGCCGAGACGAAAGTCGCTACATGGGATAATCTCACCTTCAAACTCATTATTCTCGGGTGGAACAAGCATAGAATTTTGCAAAATGTTGATCCATGGTTGAAATTCAAAATGGCACATTCACCTAATATATATAATAATTGTCGGGAGCGAAAAGTTCACAAGTTGCAAATATGAGTAGTGTTAGCATCTTAACTTATATTTAACGGTGATTTCTTTTCCGCTTGGTTTGGATTAGTGAAAAAAAAATCGGGGGAACGATGAATTTTCATTTTGTGGCATATTGTGATTAAAAGGATCTTGTTCTATATCCCTATATGTTATAAAATTAAGAAAGTCTCAACACGTTTCTAGTTTGTTGCTTAATATGAAAAAGTACAAAAAAAATAAGAAAAAATGAAAAGGATCAAAAATATGTGTTTAGGATAAAGTGAATACATTTTAAAATGGTCAAAATCAGGCTTTTCTAAGCTTTTGATTTCTTTATTCCCTTGACGAAAACACTCTAGTACTTTTCGAGGTCTATTAGTGTAGGGGGGTCGAGCTTCTTAGTTTTCTAATGTGCTTAATTTTAGCATTAGTAGACGACACACAATAGTTTAGTATGGGGGATTTTGGTATGTGCTTAATTACACATACCTTTGACCTTTAAAATCGGACTTAAATGACTAAAAACGTACAAAAAATTTATTGTATTTGTATGTTTTCATCTATATTGTGTAGGAAACGTATATCCGAGAAAAGGACAAAAAATCAAGCCAAAAACGACAAAACCGAGAACGGAATGGAAGAGCAGAAAAGGACAAAAAATTAAGAAAAAGGGACAAAACCGAGCACGGAATAGAAAAGCGTGGAAAAGCCAAAGTCAAGTCAAAGCCAAAAAGTCAACCAAGTCAAGTCAAAGTCAACCCGACAAAGTCAACTGTCAAAGTCAAAGCCGTAAACGAAGAAATGTTAAATGGGCCTACCCGTACCCATCTAATGGGCCGGGTCAACCCATTTATACATTATGAAGACTTAAGGGCCCAAATCCCTTTTATTTCTACATACGGCCCAACTGCCATCCAAAAGCCCATACCACCCTTTAAACAACTGTTAAGCCCAACCCTTTAATTTTTAACTCAGTTAAGTCCCACAAGGACTGCACTTGCTAAACAACATATAACCTTTGAGGGCCTTGTTTGCCAACCCACAAAAAATTATAACACCACAAGGGACCTTCGATGTAATACAACAATGTAACACAGGGGACCATTTCTGTCAATCTCTCAAACACTTACCCTGCACCTTTATAAAATAAATTTCGCGCCTATACTTACTGTTTATCTTCTCCAAAACTAACCCCACAACAAACCTGTCATTTTCCTCACCCCACCTCACTAGAAGCCATTGCCACCTTGGCAATCCTAATCCTCCCCATTGGACAAGGAAAACCAACAAGAAATCAAAGGTCATAATTTGAGGATTAGGCACCAAGAAAGATTAAAGGCTAAGATTGACTATGGCTTATACTCACACAACAAGCACACCAACCTTGAGCACTCTTAGAAGAAACACAAGAGAAGAGGCCAAGACTTAGTATAAATAGGCATAGTGTAGTTCATTTGCCCTTTGTCGAATTTTGTTAAGTCCATTCACTTGTATTAACAGATTTGTACCTTTTTAATATTGCAATTTACTTATCTTGTCTTCTAAATATCTGTCTTTTAAATACCTGCATTTTATTTTAATGAAATTTACAGTTTTACTTTAAATTATTGTCATTTACATTACTTGTTTTTAAATACTGTGTTTTAAGCTCTATTATAAGCTTTTGAGACATCAAAAGTTTGTTTGAAAGTTTATTTTAAATTCTGTCAAAAAATTCAAAAATAAAAAAAAATCAAAAAGGAATTCTGTCAAGCAAGGAGCAAGGTTTATTATGGATGGCCTTGGTTTAGAGCTTCATGGGAAGCTATAGGAAAGTTTAATAAGCTGTTGAGAGCTTATTGTCTTGCCAAAAAGCTAAGGACCTTTGTAAGTTCACTTTTTTTCATTTTTTGCATTTTACTATTCATCTGCTTATTTTATGCTTATTCTTGCTTATTGCTGTTATTTGTTGCTATTTATGCTTATTTAATGCTTATTTGTCCTTTGTTTAAGTTTTTATGTTAAATTTGCCTTATTTGCCCCTTTAACTGCTTGTTTGCTTATTTGCTTATTTTATTGTTTAAACCTGTGTTCTTTGTGCTTATTGTTGTTTAATATTAGTTACTTATCATCTGTTTTCCAAAACCTTGGCTTAAAACACTTAAAATCAGCCTAGAAATTGATTTTTGTTTTCTTAAGGGGTGTTTGGGTCAAGACCCAAAGTGGGTCATATTGGTTTATAAACTAGTTTGGGTCACTCTGCCATCTTTGGCAAGCATTTTAATATGTTTTTAATCTGATTTTAAAAGGTTTCAAGTTGTAAAAGTTTGTTTTAAGTTTTGGTCAAAAAGGTGCTCAAAACTGTCTTGACAAATCAGTTTCATATGAGCTTATTTGATTAAGGCTTCAAAACAGTTTTTGAGTCTTGTTTTTGTGTCATTTTAGAGTGTCAAATGCATTAGTTCAAGTTCCTTTTAGTTTACTTTTATTTGCCTTAGTCTGTCAAAGTTTTTGTTAAGAGTATTTTTGTGTAAAAATGCCTTTTTCATATCAAAATTTAAGCTAGTTATAAGTGTTTTCAGGATCTAATTTTTTGAGCATAAGCTCTTCTCTTGTCAAACTCAATCAGTTTTAACTTTGTTTTTTTATTTTGGAGCTTATTTTATGGCTTATTTTTTAGTCTGCATAAGCTTATTTTTCTTTGAAAAATCCTAAAATTAGTACATACTGATTGAAGTCTGCACTTTTCATTGGCCCTTTTAGTTGCTCATTTGATTTTCAAACCTTTTTCTTTTTGGTGTTTTAGAAAGCCCCTTGGCCAATCTTTAAGGTAGTATAAGCCTTAAGCCCAAAGCTTCACTCTTAGTGCTTAAAAATAAGCCCAAAAAGTGGTACATAGGCTGTTGGTTTTGATAGTTTTGCCATTTTTGCTTATTTGCAATACTTGCTTATTTGTTTGTTTTTCGTTGCTTATTTCTGTTTGCATTTGCTCATTAGATATAGGAGATTAGCTGTTAGTGCTTATTTTGGTTTCCCCCTAGCTTATTTAGTCATATTAGGCCCAACAGTTAGCTTTTTTATAACCTTAGTTAAAAAAGTGGAATCTGCATTTTTCATTTGCTTATTTAATTGCTTATTTTTCAGTTTTATAAAAAGTTCACTTTTTAAAAGTTTAATATTTTTACTTGTTTTATAATTTTGCAAAAAGAAAAAAAAATGTTTTTGAAAAAAGGTGAGGCATAGGATTCGAACCCATGACCTCCCTTATAGTACCCAGTCGTCTCACCTTGCACACACACTAACCACAGAACCAGATTGGGCCATCTGGTTATGTGGTTCACTCTTTAATTTTTATAGTCATTTGACCCTTTTGCTTATCAGACTTTGGGAGCTTATTTTTAGCTTATTTTTAAGCAGTTTTTCACATCTTTTATTTTTCTTGTATTCAGCCCACTTTTAGCTACTTTTCCCTATTTTTTTAGATTTTTCCCATTTTGTTTACAATTTTTAATCATTTAATTTCTTTAAAACAGTTTTTAAATCATAATAAATAAAATAAAAATCAAAAAAATATTTTTTTTAGAAAATTTTCTTTTATTATTTAGCACTTAGGAAAATTAATTTTGCAATCCGTAGGGTTTTAATTTCAAAATTTCGTTTTTTAAAGAACGGGATTTGATCCCATTCTCGTTTTTAGGTTTTAATCGCTTTTAGCTTTCGTTTTTAGATTTCCCGTATTCATTTTTGCTTTTTAATAGTAGAATTAGTTTCCAAAACCAAAAAACCCTTAACCATTCAAACGCGCGATCACAAACGTTCTCGATTTTCAATTTGCATCTCGTTGGGAGACGACCCGGGGGATTTTTGATTTTTCCTTTGGTCAAAAGGAATTTTCTTTGAGTCTTTAGGAATACTTACTTACTACAATTGAATTATAATCTTGAAATTATTATTATATATTTATATATTTATATATTTTTATATAGTAAGAAATCTTTGGTTATCAGTATTTCTATAAAAATGTGTACTTAATTGTTTCTTGTTTTGTTTTTAAGAAAATATGAGCATTGGAATTGAAAGATATGGAAATGGAAGGGTGCATGAAGAAATATGCAAAAGTGATTGCTCTAGAAGATAGTTACGACGTAGTTGGTTCGTTGGAACTACGCCGTACCCACTTTCTAACCGACCCAAAGATGTCTAGTCAAGTTCATAGTTACGGCGTAGTTAGCCCGTTGGGGTTATGCCGTCACAAAGGGTGAAAATCATTCAGGGAGTTACTATGACGTAACTCATGCCTTTGAGTTACGGCGTAATTATGCCAGTCTTTTGAAGACATACGTGTAATATGGAAGTTACGACGTAAATCCTCACTTAGGGTTACGCCGTAGTTGGATCAAGCCTATATATACAAGCCCTAACTCTACTTATTTCGTCATTCTCTTCACTGAAGACTCACAAGGGATGACTAGGGCTTCATTGTGAGGGATTTTCTAGCTCCATTCACCACCATTCCAAGGGAGACTTTGCTTTAAGTCATTATTGTATTAATCATTCATCAAGTATTTGTAAGAATATTAATGTTTAAACAATCCAAGAGTTCTTTCATTATAATTTCTGCAAATTACAATATGAGTGACTAAGCACTTCTAGTGCCAGCCTAGTTATGTATTTATTATTATGTTTATGTTATTTATTTAGTTTAATTATCGTTTTTATAGACATTCTAATTGTTTGTTGATCTATCCCTGCGTTTTGGTAGTTCTAAGGCTAGTGTAGATCCTTTTAGCTATTGAGTAGGCGTGAATAGTTAAAAGACAATTTAATAGGTTACGAGAGATATGATGGCATCTATTCCGTGTGTAGGGGTTTTCCATACCATCACATGCATTAGATTAGACACTTATAAAGAACAGGAAATCTTCTTGTTAGTTTGCACCTAATAGGAGGGTTTAATGTCGAGTAGTGGGAATGTCGATATTAGAGAATTCTTTAGAGTAGTTGGGGATTTAATGACTATGACCTAGATTCTTGATATCCGTGAGCAACGAGATTGAGATCATTGGAAGTACAGGTTAGGTTGTGAATTTAACTCGGGCCTAATGATATTAGAACCACCATATAAAATGGGAATTAGACATTTCACTAGGAAATAAAAATTTCACATTAATATAGTAGTATCTAGGTTAGTACGCCTTTATCTCTTGATTACATCTTCCTTTTCTATTTTTGAATTTATTTTTCCTGCATTCTTAGAATCAAAACAGCTTTCAATTTGTGACAATTAATTCAGATTATCGACCTAAACACTTAGCTCTTGGGAATAACCTCAGATTTACCAATCCTACACTATACAAGATCGGGTTCTCTGCCCTTTAGTGTGTTGTATACCATAGGCAGACGAGTTTTATAAATTTAAAACTTGGTAATTAATTTAGCTCTTAGGAATGACCTTGGATTTACTAATCCTACATACATATAAACATAACTCGATACTCAAATAGACACATCCTAGTGAGGTTAGAACATAAATTGTTTGAGATTACATGTAAGTGATATGTTTTTTTGTTAGCTTTGTTGGTCGGTGGTTTTTGGATATCACCGTTTAAAATTGTCGATTTGTGGCCTAAAGTTGTTGCATGTCATGATCGTTAATTTTTTCTCATTTAAATTTAGGATAGTTTTAGGGGTTTTGCTTCAAAGAGTGTAGTTATTGTTGTTAGTATTTGTGTTTGATGGTGATTGTTAAACTAAGTTTGTTGTATGTTTTAGTTTTCTAGGATTTTTAGACGCAGTTATTGCATGTTGTGTTGTTTTGTTTTTGGGTTGATCTGCTTATTTTTATAGAATAAGAAATTAGAAAATAGTATCTAATCATTGCTTTGGTAGGATGGGTGGGTTATCTACCGATTGATTGATAGGTGTAGTCTAAAATGGCGTGTTTTTTGTATTGCCAAAACTATGTTATTTGGTGTTTTTGTTGATTTTTTGAGGCATTGTGTGTATTTAAAAGTAATAAAATTTGTTGTCGTTTTGCGATGATGTATTTTATGGTATTGCCAAACTGTATCATTTGGTGTTTTTGTTGGATTGTTTGAGGCATTGTGTGTATTTAAGAATAATAAATCCTGTGATGGGCGTGGTCTAAAATGATCTGTTTTTGGTTTTGCATAAACCGTGTCATTTGGTGTTTTTGCTGGATTGTTTGAAACTAATAAAATATGTTGTTGTTGTGGGACAATGTAGTTTATGGTATTGACGAAATGGTGTCATTTGTTTTTTTGGACTGTTTAGGGCGTTGTGTGTGTCTGGAAGTAAAAAAGCTTGTTGTTGTTTTGCGATAATATACTTTATAGCAGTTATGCAAATTTCTTACTATGAAAAATGTATGTGTGGTTTGAGGTTTGCGTTTGACTATTTAAGGCTTGGTTTGTATTTAAAAGTAATAAATTTAATAGTTTTCTAGTGACGCCATGCAAGTGACGTTTGTTTGGCATTCATGTTAGCTATGTATAATGCTGAGTAATGTCAACCATGTTTTGCTTACGTTTGGGAGGGCAGAGTTGTGTTGTTTTTTGATTGCGTTTGGCAAGGTAGAGTTGTATTTTTATAGAGTATTGTCAACAGTATTTTGCTTGGGTTTGGCATGGTAGAGCTGTGTTTTTACTTTTGTTGTTATGTTTTAGAGATGTAAATCTTTTGTAGCATTTATAGTGTCTAAGATTATCAAGTACATGTTGTTATGTCTGAATCTTTTTTTTCAGGTTCCCATTGATGTTGTTGCCATGGGGATTCTTTGCACGACTGACCTGAAGCTTTTCTTCATATGGACCACCAACAGTGTGCATATGTATTTTACTTTTCATGTAAATGTTGTGCGTTGTTTGCTTTGCTGGAACTATGTTGTCTAAAGTTTTTTTTCGGATCTATTGGGGCTTTGTTTGTATGTGAAGGTAATAAAACTTGCCGGTCTTTTTTCGATGTTATAGTTTGCATTACTGCTAGGAGTTTGGTAAGTCGAAAAACATGTTGATTGGGGTTTGTTTTGGGTTGTCTCGGCTTTTCTTTGTATTTAAAAATAATGAAAAGGACGTCTATTTTGCAATGCTATGTTCTATACCCGCTGATGCGAACAATTGTTCTTGTCTTTTTATAAAAATTTAGTCAGGAGGTTGTTGTTTTTGTTAGGTTGCCCTTTTTGTGTTTTGTCTAATCATAAGTATTGTAAAGCATATTTTATTAGGGTGCGGCGAAGTATGTTATTATGTATGAACTGGTTTTTTTCATGTTCCCATTCATGTTCGTGGCGTTTGAATTCTGTGGACAACGTAATAGAGTGGTTTTGCAAATTGAGACAACGATAAGACGGGTACATGTTTAGCCTTTAAAGTTGTTGCTTTAGATTATTAGTTGTGTCATGAAACACCCATACTAGAATTTATTTATTTTTAAATTTGCTGCTGCTTATACACTATTTACTGCAGAAAACATGTAGAAAATAATTCGTAGAAAACTTCTCGTTTTGACCCGTTCATAACTAAAAATCCGTTATAACCCAAAACATAACATACATTAACATATAAGAGGTATCATGGTGTAATTTGTTCATTTAGACCCGTACATGAGCAAAATGGGTCATAGTGGATAAGAATGGCACTATGCCAAACACCCTTTCAACTTTAGAAACACAACACAAACTAGTTTTAAACTTTATAATTCTACGTTTATACAAACATAATTCGAAAGACATTTCTATAGAGCGTTTCTTGGTATAAGAGAGAGTAGGGAATAACTTGGTTACCCACGAGCTCTACCAAAATATACAATGACCTCCTTACCCTTAGATGCAATGTCGCTAGTCTAACCTATAAAAAACATGAATGAAGAAACGTAAGCATAAGCATAGTGAGATAACATATATAAAAGTAAAAAATAAACATGGCAATAATACTAGATGTTGCTTTATAAGAACTTTCCCCCGCATAGCTATCTTGGTGCTTATAGCACCTCTAATTCCCCACGAGCATATACTCTTGCATCATAACGTGCACTAGGGGCTGGGTATTTCTTCATAATGCTAGAAACTCTTGCTTGCTATGAATATACTCGTCGTTCACTTAGGACGTCATGAACCAACATAGCAATATATGCTCTAGTCGCCCACATAGGTCATCAAGTCCCGATTTAGAGACTTCTATTATCAAGTTGTGCTATTCATCCACTTAGGATGTCTAAATTTTATGTTTCATAACTAACGAGCCATATGAACATAATAATCATCTACATAGGACGTCTAAGCCCATTTTAGGAAATATGACATTTTAAAGGCTCGATTCTCCACTAAGGAGGTCTAAGTTTTGTTTTGGAACATGTGATCACAAAATAGCAAGTGTCGCCCACTTAGGACATCTAATCCCATCATGGGTCATAATGCATATAGTTATGCAAGTCATCCATTAAGGATGTCTAGTTCCATTTTTGGAACACATGTATGACTATTTTAGTCATGTCGTCCACTTAGGACGTTAATCAAGTAATAACACAACATTTTAACTAAAACCACATTACTAAGACCACATGGGTCATTACGGGCTATTTTGTCTCATCTACTTTATTTAACGTATAAGCTTATACTGCGTAAGTCATTAAAACTCATAATATGAAAATATACTAACTTGATCTCGTAACATGAGTATAACACATGTACATAAACATGAGTACCACAAAATGAGGGGTATATATAAAGAATTACTAAATCTCCATTTATGACTCCTATATACGTTACTTACCTCAAAATGCTTCAATTCTAACACAAGCTCCCTTAAAACGTCATTGACTAACCCTTATAACCTCGAATTGGATGATGGGAACATTAGTATATGCATTTTTGCACTTCAATATACCCTTTCCTTAGCTTAATCTTGCTTAAAACCTTAGTATAATTAAAACCCTAGAATTTATGCTTTTGTTTATGTGTGTGACGTTAAGAGAAAGGACGGAGGAGACAAAATGAGTATTCTGCCAAGTTCTAGACATTGGATAAGGATTATATGAGTTTTAATTCAAGTTTTACCTAAAACTAGTCCCTCTTAGTAAAATTATTGCATAGAGAGTCCTTATTCCTTAGAAACTAATTTCGTAGGAGGTCCCTTTTTTGGCTAACGAAAGTATATAAGAATAACGAAGGTTAACTAGGAAGCTTATAAAATAATGATAAATCATACCATGTTGGGGTGTTACAACTCTCCACCACTTATTCGGTTTATGTCCACACAAAACATTCTTGGTGAAAAAGCTGGCTAATACTTAATAAGTTCTTCTTCGAGCTCCCACGTATAATCTAACCCCTTTCTATGCTTCCATCTGACCTAAACAAGAGGATCTCTTTACTTTTGAGTTTCTTGACCATGATGTCAATAATCTCTACTAGCTCCTCGATATAGCCAAGCTTTTCATTAACCATGATATCTATTAGAAGGACATACTCTGCCTTATCACAAAACATTTTCGTAGTTGGGTTACATGGAAGGTGTTATGAATAATATTCAGTTTTTCTAGTAGGTCAAGTATGTATGCCACCTTTCCAACTCTATCTATTATTTTGAAAGGACCAATATAACGCGGTCCGAGCTTTCTACGTTTTCTGAATCGAATGACTCCCTTCCATGGGGATACTTTTAACATAACTTGATCACCGACATGAAATTCTATTGGTCATCTCCTCTTATCTGCATAGGACTTCTGCCTGTCCTAGGCCGTCTTAAGCCTTTCTTTAATCTAATTAATCTTTTTGTTTGTTTATTAGACAACATCAGAACTGGCTAATTCCCTTTATCCAATCTCACCCTAACATATAGGAGTTCGACACTTCCTTCAATACAACATCTGGTATGATGGCATCTTAATACTAGAGTGACAACTGTTATTATAAGAGAATTCTGCTAGAGATAAATACTTATCCCAACTACCACCAAAGCCAATAGCACAGGCTCGAAGCATATCTTCTAATATCTGAATGGTCCTTTCAATCTAACCATCTGTCTTTGGATGATAGGTTATGCTAAAATGGACACGAGTACCGAAGTCTTCTTAGAATCTTTTCCAGAATCTAGAAGTAAACCTGGTATCTCTATCAAATACTATAGAGACTGGTATTCCGTATCTAGCTACTACTTCGTGAAGATACAACTCTGTGAGAGCTTTTAAGGACATCGATTGCTTAATAGGAAGGAAAATCGCACTTTTGGTTAAACAATCAACAATTACCCATATAGTATCATGTTGACGTGGTGTCTTGGGTAATTTCGTGATAAAATCCATAGTGATTTTTTCCCATTTACACACATGAATCTCGAGAGGTTGCAGTTTACCATAAGGTCGTTGATGTTATGTCTTGATTTTGAGTCAAGTAAGACACTGTGCGACATACTTTACTATATCTCTTTTCATACATGGCCACCAATAATATGGTTCAAGAATATAATACATCTTGGTGGCACTTGGTTGAATGGAATATTTTGACTTGCGAGCTTCATCATGTAATAACTTTTTGAGTTCCTTATTATTCGGTATCCAAATCCTTCCGAAATGTGTTCTAAGTCCTCGTGAGTCTACAACTAAGTTGTTTACTTAACCCATGAGACGCTCTGAATTTACATCACTGCTTTCCCATGCTTCATGTTGAATTGTCTTATTATGTTCATAGAAATCTGGGGTAATTTCCATCTGAAGTGATTTAACTAACAAGGTATCATGCCTTGTCTTTCTGCGTAGAGAGTCTGCTACCCTTACATGTGTGGTAGAAGATTTCACAATCATGGTCCTTGACTAGATCTAATCAACATCGTTGTCACATCTTATGATCTCCCTGATCGAAGAAATACTTAAGGCTCTTATGATGTGTAAAGATTTTAATTTTAACCTTATAGAGATAGTGCCTCCATAGTTTTAAAGCAAACACTACTGCTGTTAGTTCTAGATCACGAGTGGGATACTCTTCTTCGTGTTTCTTAATATTTCTTGAGGCATAAGCAATGACTCAACCTCTCTGTATCAGAACATAACCGAGGACATTAGAAGAAGCATCGCAATAAACTTCCATATCATCATTTCCTTCAAGAAAAACTAAAACTGATGCCCGACTCAATCTATACTTTAGAATCTGAAAAAATAATCTCTCAATCTTTGCCCATTTGAATTTTGCATTCTTTCGAGTGAGCTTAGTAAGGGAAGGTGCAATCTTGGAAAAATCTTGAATGAAGCAGTGGTAGTACCCCGCAAGGCCAAGAAAGGATCTGATTTTTTAGGAGTCTTGGGTTGCTCCCAATTCATAATGGCATTGATTTTTGCTAGATTGACTTTGATGCCTTCACAATTAATAACATGCCCGAGGAATTAGACTTCTCAGAGCCAGAATTCACATTTTGAGAATTTAGCATAAATCTTTTCTTGTCGTAATATACTGCGAACTTGGCGCAAATGGGCTTCGTGGACACATGTTGATTTAGAATAGATCAAACTGTCATCAATAAACACAATTACTGACTTATCTAACATCGAACGACATAATCGATTAACCAAGTCCATAAAAGTTGTTAGGGAATTTGTTAAGCCAAATGGCATAACAATGAATTTGTAATGCCCATATCTGGTCTTAAAGGATGTCTTCAGGATATCTTCTTCTCAAATATTTAACTGATGGTATCCTTATGTCATATCTACTTTAGAAAAGAAACTCGCGCCCTGGAGCTGATCAAATAAATCATCGATCCTGGGTAGAGGATAACGTTTTTTATAGTGACTTTATTAAGCTCTTTGAAGTCAATGGACATTTGCATGCTACCGTCTTTAGTTCTAACGAAAAGGACTAGAGCTCCTCACTGGGAACTACTAGGGCGGATAAAGCCCTTATCTAGTAGTTCTTGAAACTGCTTCATTAGTTCTTGCATCTCAAATAGAGCAAGTCTATAGGGAGTTTTAGCAATAGGAGTACTTCTCGGAATAAGATCAATATGAAATTCTACTTATCTATCAGGTGGTATACCTTAGAGTTCTTCTGGAAAGAAATCATGAAATTCTCAAACAACAGAAATACTATTAAGCTCTGGAGAAGTTTTTTAAGAATCAATAATATGATCTAGGTAGGCTTGATAGCCATGTGTCAAGTGTTAACTAGCTCTAGCATAAGTACAAATAGCCAAAGAGGCTTTCTTTCGCTCATCATAGATGAACGTTTCTCCCCTACTTGGTTTTCTAACTCGGATTAGCTTATACTGGCATGATATAATGGCTTCATACTTACCGAGCTAATCCATACCAATTACTACATTAATCTCTCCCAAAGTCATATGAATCAGATCGTTCGAGAACTTTTCATTGTCAATTTATATTTCACAATTCTAAAAACATTAGTCACATGTATAACCTTACTATTTTCTATCTCTACATCAAATGGGGGTTTCAGCTGACTAATCAAAATAGAAAAATTCTGACGAAAGAATTCTGACACAAAGGATCTATCCGCACCGGAATCAAATAGCACACGAGCAGGTAATAGATTTACAAAGAAGGTACTTTGTCACAACGTCGTATGCCTCTTTGTCTTCTTCAACTATCATCTGATAAACATGGCCCGAAGGCCTTTGTGGTGTTTGGACTACAGCAAGACTACAGGCTTTAAGTGGTCTAAATGATGTTGGTTCCCCCATGTTTATCAATGTTTCTTCTAGGCTCTTGCTGTCGGGATGAGAGGGAGGTGGTTTGACATTTAGGGAAGATTCACTTGTATGATTTGGCTGATAACATTTACTACAAACCTACATTGGTTTTGGACAATCTTTGATGATATCTGATAAGGTGTCATTTTATACACTTTTTTTGGGTCATTTAACCCCTTAAATCATGCAAATATGCTCAAAATACATGCTTAATCGTTTCTTTTTATGTTTTTATGTCAAAATACATGCTTAATGTTTCTTTTTATGTTTTTAGCACTATGGATGGAATTTGGTAGGAAGTTACACATGTTGACTTAGGCTATTTGGGAAGAATAGAATAGAAACGGATAAGATAAGATCTCAAAACTCTACACACAAAAATTCAATGCAAAAATGCCATTTACAGTCCATGGAGACGGCGTCAAATCTTTGTGACGGTTTCCTTCCGTTTTGTCAGGACGTCAAAGGAGACGATGTCCCGGAATTTTCTTTTTGTGTCGGCATCAGGAAGTAGTAGACTTAAAAAAAAAAAACCATAAAATAAGACTTGAGCGTGGTGACGTGTCTACCGATTGATTTCCTAATATATTTATCTATATTATATAATAACGCCTTTGTATGGGTTTTTTTCAGTTTGTAGTGTAGGAATCTGAGTTGGAGGGAGGATGAGGGGAACTCGTGAGGCATAATTAGGGAATGATTTTTATCAGTCTTTAGGTCATTTTAGGGTTCTCAAGCCTTATTTTATCCACCATTACTCCATGTTTTAATCAAGCGAAGTTCTTTTATCCTTTTAATCTTTCAATATGTCTATGCATTTCTTGATTAACTGTTCTTCACTTTCTTGTAACATGTTAGGCTAAATTTATTAGTGTTTTCTTATGATTGCATGAAACTTAGTTTGTAATTCCTTTTTATATTTCTTCTTGTTGGTGGTGTGCACGTTAGGCTCTAGAAACCTAGCTTCTTTATTGATTGCGAAGACGTCTGGGGAAATGTGATAGTGTAGAAAGGATTCCATCGCAACAGTCTTCATACTACCTTGCCCTAATATGGTTGATCACCTTTTAAGTGTTTGAACACGTGTAATATACTCTTAAGGGCCTTGTAATAGTCTTTATACTACATTACTTGTGTGTTGCCTTAATGAAATATTGCATAGAAAGTGGGTTCGTGCAATTCGCTTGTAAATTAAAAAATACTTACACATTACACCGCAAGTGTGACGGGCAATAGAATTAGGAAGAGCAACCTAAGGAGTAGTGCATGATTAAGTGAACATGTTTGTTTACCTATATGAGTTTCCACACAGTAGATTAGATTAGAATTAGATTAGTAATTAATTAGTTTAAAAGAAACCCCTTCAAAACCGAGATTTTACTTGCTTTCTAAAAAATTTAAATAAAAATACAAAATAATCTTCTTTCGACCCTTAGACCTTAGTTACATTCTGTTCGAGCCTTCACAAAACTATCCCCGAGTGAACGATAAATTAACCCCCGAGTCTTGCCTATACTACACTACAACGATTAGGTGCACGACCTAGGGGGTTGTAAAACTTCTGTGTTTACAACGACCACATCAAGTTTTTGGCGCCGCCGCCTGGGGAATAGTTTAGGTTTCGAAATTTATTTAGCTTAGGTCTATTCATGGTATTCCTATCAAGTGAGATTTTTTTAATTAGATTTCTCGTAGTCTATCTTTTTCTTTGTTCCCTTTGTTTGTAAATCTTCTTTTTCGTTGACCACCATGAAAAACAGAAATCCAATCCGCACTTTAGGAGATTATTCTTGACCTAGCCACGAGGGTTATCGAAACACCATTGAGATCCTCGATGAGAAAAATGTGGTGCCTCTAAGATCCGACACCATCCGTTTGGTGCAAAATGGATGCTCATTCCATGGACTTTGGTTTGAGGATTCAAACCAACATCTTAAGAATTTTCTAAAACTTGTAGACTCACTTGACCTTCATGTTGCAAATAGGGAAAGGACCCGCCTGTATTTATTTCAATTTTTCCTTCATGGTCAAGCTAGCAATTGGCTTAAACGTCTTCTCGCGGGATCCATCTCCACTTAGGAGGATCTCACTACCCGTTTCCTTGTTAATTCTTTCCACCAAGAAGGACCGCTAAACTCTGAAATGACATCTTGATGTTCTAACAACATCAAGGTGAATCTCTCTCTGAAGCATGAACTCGTTTCAAGGACTTACTTCAAAAAGTCCCTCGTTATGGTATCGATCCTTGGCTCCAAGTCCAAATATTTTATGACCATGTAAATTTCGCCACAAGGCAAACCATCGATCAATCGACCAATGGGTAAGCTACGTGACAAAAATTCTGAGGAATCTTGGGCACTATTAAAGGACCCCGCCCTCTATGAAAACGAAAGTTGGAATGACCCAAGAGACTTCGCTAAACCGATTAAGGCAATCTCTTTGCCTCAAGATGTCCCGAGTACATTTGATCGTCATCTCATTGAGCTTGAAAATCAAGTCTAACGCTTGATGGAAGCTCATCTTGCTCCTAATTCATCTGTTTAAGTGAACAAAATCGCTTCTTCATGTGAGATTTGTAGTGGTCCCCACGACACTTAATATTGCATGGAAAATCTAAAGCAAGCTTTTGTTGATTACACATCCTTTCGTACCGATGAAGCGGGAGGCAAGTGGTTCACTTTCAAACCCGAGCAAAACAATCTTGGTGAAACCTATAATTCATCATGGAAAAGTCACCTAAACTTTAGGTGGAGGCAACCTCAAAATTCTCAGAATAATTTTTCAAACCCACCTAATCGTTTTTAACCCAACGGTTTGTTCCCAAATCGCCCCTTTAACAAAAATCCTCAAAACTTTAACAATCAACTAAATATGGAAGGATTGGTGTCTAATTTTATGGCATCTCAAGACACTAGATTGTTTAAGTTTGAAGATGATTTCAAACAACAACAAAGCAAGATGACCAATAAAATTGACACATTCTTGAAGGCCATTAATGATCGAATGATGGGAGCACTCCCAAGTGATACGGTTAAGAGCCCGAAATTAAATGTTAACCCCACCTCTTTGGTTTCGTCTACTCGTTCTTACCCGATGGAAGACCCACAAAGCTCATCATGTCCCCTCAATTCGATCAATACTGTCAAAACGTGTTTCAAAGAAACAAATAATTTTAAAAAAGACCAACCACATGTTAAAATACTAACGGTCAATGAAATTGGACACCAAAACCAAAAAACACGAAAAAACTTTAGAAGTTCAATTTAAGGATTTGCATCTAAACTTATATGTTCTTGAAGTTCTAGCTCATGGTCCAATATACAATGCAATGCTTGATAAATATGTAGAGAATTTAGAGTAAGGGAAAAATAGGTCCGCATTTATTCAAGGCGAAATGCTAAAGAAAATGAAGGATCCTGAATTATTCAACATGCCTTGTAGACTAGGGGACTCTAAGGCTCTTGATACCTTAGCCGAATTAGGGTCTTGTGTGAATTTAATCCCATTATATCTCTTTAAAAAGCTTAAAATTGGATTATTATAAGAGACCAATCATCTCTTTGAATTAGCTGATGGAACTAAGTCTTATCCTGTAGGATTTGTTAAAAATGTAGAAGTTCACATAGGGACATTAAAACTTTTATAGGACTTCTATGTCATAGACATGGAGAAAGACCCTGCAACCCCTTTACTCGTAGGAAGAGGATTCCTAGCAAACGCTAATGCCATAATAGATTGTGATAACGCTCAAATTATACATATTTTTATATGCGTTATCAATGCTTTTATATATCTATTTTGGTTAATAATAAGAACTTTTGATACTTAATAGAGTATATTTGCTGTTGTAGGTTCATAGTATGTCTCGGGGAAGAAAACAGAAGAATACATGAAGATTTGAACCTTAAACGAAGAAATGATTCTAGATAAAGATCTCCCGACACCTGTCTACTATTTTGGCCATAACTCGGTCATACGAACTCTGTTTTAAGGTTCACTTAAAGACATCCTGAGCTCAAAACAAACAAAGTTCAAGTATTTATATTCAGTGGAAAGCAAGTTAGAAGAAAATAAAGGACCGAAGCTGAAAAAGACCAGAAGTACGCCGCACAATCCCTTTGTGCACCGCACTTCCTATCGAGTCCAAGATTTAACGACTATTAAATGAAGATTACATTAACTCACCAAGTACGTAGCACAATTTCTTTTGTGCGCCGTATATCCAAGCATCATTTATGATTTTTCCACCGAGTTAACTAAAGTACGCCGCACAAATTATTTTGTGCACCGCACTTTGCACCTTCCTCAGCCTATAAATAAGGATGAAAATCACACCATTTCAAGTATCCCATTACACACATCTCATCATATATCTCTCATATCTTACACACACACAACTCATACTATCATTAGAGAAGAGGATGAATGGTGAGGATCTTAGGATCCAATGATCCAAACACCCCTCTAAACCACCATGCTACCACCACTCTCCACCATGAACCACCACTTATTTTCCACCATTTCCAGACCTCAAACACTACTTTTCCAGAATCTAAACACACTATACCATAAAGATTAGACGATTCACAACAAATCTCTAACTCCTTCACAATATTAAACTCGTTACCAAACACACCATTTGGCGACATGTTCTTCATCTCCAGTGGGTTTGTGACAGCCCCATGGGTTATCTCAGTAGGTTTGGATGGTGGTTGTTTGTGGGAGCAATTGGTTATTGGTTTGGTTATGATGTAGTGTTCGTCGCTTGTTTTGGTAAATATGTGAAACATGAATAATATTTGGATGATTTTGCTATGACTTATGAATATGAATGTTTATGAATTCGATGTTATCTTTGCTTGGATCCTTTTTTCCTTTGATTGATTGTTTCATCTATTATTGGTCGAAAGAGTTAGTTGTAATGGTTGATTTTGAGTCGCGAATCAATATCATACTTGTGAGAATTGTGTGGTAAATTGATAAACAACCCAAGTAGAATTATGTTTAAGACTCTTCCTTATGTTGATTGACCGGATTAGGAGGAATTCATATTTATGCATAATTAATATAAACCATTCTTAATGCGCTCGTGATGATGTAGTATATAGGCCAAAAGGATTCTATGTTATCATTGGTAGATATGCTTGTTATTATGATTACCCGTCATATATGACTTGTATACATTGTTTATATAAAGTCTTGCTCTATCTCTATCTATTATGTTATGTAAATCATGCCTTGTTTCTTGCTTGCTATATATACACGTTTTGGCTATTTGATCCGTGACAATCAATTAGCTTTGTTACTTGATAAATAATCCATGAATTGCTATAAATCCCGTGGAATGACTTGGACTTACCTAATACTATATTACACTCAAATAGGGTATACTTGCCCGAATGTTGTGTTTTTAGTCAAAATCGGTATTACTAGTTATTATAAATATAAAGCTTGTAAAAACACACACCAAGTTTTTGGCGCCGTTGTCGGGGATTTGTTTAGTTGTTCTCAGATTGTTTGCTTGTTCTTGTGCATCTTATATATGTTTAAATCTCTTAAAACCATCAAAAATGTCTTCTATTGCTGCAAGTACGCCGCACTTCTAATGAAGTGCGCCGTACTTCCCCTTGTTCTCGTTTGATATTTTACAGGTTTATACCCAAAGTGCTTCGGTTTCACACCAAAACCGCCATACTTGTCTTGTGACCTTATCCATCTCGTGACTGATTAACTTCAAATCAAAAGTTATAAACTCGTCGTACAGTTTACTGGCAAACTGAACCAAAAAAAATCGTTTTCCTTAAGAAAGTACACCGCACATACAATTTGTGCATCGGTTTTTCTGAAAACTCAGAAAGTACGCCGCACTATTCACAAGTACGCCACACTTTCTGCAGAATTTTCACCAGCAAAATCTGATTTGAAGCTAAAACCAAAACCCAAACAAAACCACCCAAATTTCTAGTCTCAGGTATATGATCATTTGAAATTCTATTTTATCTGATTATATGCCTTGTAATTTTGTGAATATTTAGTTGTCATTTAAAAAACCAAAAATATTTTTATTTCTAAATTGTTTTCGCTTTGTTTTTGCTTATTTTGATTATTGACATGTTGTTCTTATTCTTATAATAAACATGTGTTTTGTTAGTTTATTAGTTTGTTAGATAATATTTCTTGCGTTGCATCTGTAAAAAATAAAAAAGTAAAAATTTTGAAAATTTGCAGAAAGTACGCCGTACAACAATATTGTGCGCCGCACTTTGCTCCTGCATATATAAAATCATTTTTGTATAAAAATAATAATCAGATACAATTCTTTTTGTTTTATCAACTGTGAGTATTTGTAATTTGTTGTTTATTTGTTTTTGCATGCTTGCTTGTTTGTGTGTGTTTCCTTGCGTGTAATTTTTTTTTTGTCAAAACTATAAAATCTAAAAAAAATAGTTTTGTATTTCCTTTTGTTTAGTTGGTTTATTTGTGTTTGCCTGTGTTGTGAATGTGTTTGTGTTTGTGGTATTAAATAGTAAGTAAAAAAATATAAAAATATGTCTTCTCTCATAATAAAACCACCGCACATATGTTTGTGTGCGGCGCACTTTTGTTAAATATTTCCCGCCATTGTATTTTGAATTTTTGAAAAATAATAAAAAATTAGATTCGATGTACGCCGCACTTTCTTTTAAGTGTGACACACTTTTTGTTTGCCAAAAAATAGTTTTGTAAATTATTTATACCTTATATAATTATTATGTGTTTGATTTGTGCTAAAATTTAAAAATACCAAAAAATATTTGTTTTAATCTCTATATGTGATATTATTTTTCTTATAAGTTTTGGTACCTTAAATAATAATTATGTGCTTGATTAGTGTTTGTCTACAATCTAAAAATCTAAATTTTTTTTTATTTTCGCCATTATTTTTGCTTTCGTATGTGTTTTGAATGTTTGAATACTAGTTATTATATTTTCCTTTCTATTTTAATTTTCATTTCTTTGTGCTTCATGTGTGCTTGTTTTAGTGAATTGTGAATAAAAAAATAAAAATATATAAAAAATGTTTTTGAACTTTGTGGGTGTGTTCGCTGAAAACCCTCACGAGACTATAACTCGTCCACTCGGGGAACCGAGGGGTTTAAAGGCTTGTAGCATACGCTAAATGCAATCGTGTTGGCTACGAAAGTGCGCTTTAGTATTTTACGGTTTTTGTAGGTTTGTCTATTTTGTAGATTCAATAACAGGTGGAGGTTGGATGGTGGTGATAACTTATCACGTGAGGATTGATATATTTGGATCAATATATTATATGTGGTTGAATTCCATGCTTGGCATTCACTTTCACGCCATATCTTTCAGAATTCAATCGAGCACTTTAAAATCCCTGGAAGTCTCGTTTCTCTTATAATTATTTTTCCCGCTTATCCTACCTTTAAGTTATTGTCTAAATTACGCATATTGCTAAACTTAAGTGTGGGGGGAAATAAATTGGAAAATCAGACTCATTATTAAAAGTATAAACTTGTGTTCGCCCTCTGTAATCTAAAAATCTAATTTATTTTTAATTTTTTTTTGTCACTTAGGTTAATATATTAGAATAAAACTTAATAAAAAATAAAGTTTTGAAACCAGAGATGTGTCTCGATTGATAAAGCAGATCCGACTCAGGATCGATGACATTACTTGCACATTTATACCAATCACCCAAAAAAATGTAAGGGTTTAGATGTTTAGAAATTCAGGTATCCATCTTTGATACCTAAGATAATTTTTGCCTTTAGCTTTCTCGAGTTAAGGTTTGAATGCAATTGCAAGTGTCTCATCCGTCGTTACGGTTGTGTATTTGTAATTTGTCGCCTTTTTTGGAGCATGGGTATCGGTTTAAAAATTGTATAAGTGTGCCGGTGATTTATTGATTCTAGAACCCGTGTTTGAAATCATTATAGAGACCACGGTGAGATCACGTTCGTGTGATATATGTATTTTTAAGTGATAAAGAGGAAACTTAGGATTTAACCCAAACGGCCATTCCAACATATTATTTATTCTTTTAGCTAATTACACTGATTAGCTAACCACCCAAATAAAACCCTTCTGTAGCACTCATCTTTAGTACTAGATACCCCTAGTTTAACCCGTTGAGCCATTCTATTCATTTTTCTCATCCACTAAAATTAAAAATAATAATAAAAAAATATATAACATTTAGCCTAACCTTATCCCTGGTCGAAAGTCCCTATAGTTGGTTGCTACTTGCTCGGTATGATTAGTTGATTTTTACTTATAGTGTGCTCACGTTTTGTTATGAGGGTTGTACCATTTCAACGAAGTTGAAGGTTTGAAACTTCTTTTTTCGTATTTTTTGTGGTGTACACTTATATTAAGTGTGGGGGAATTATTAGTTGTGCGAAAGTGGAGTGAAAAAAAGATAAAGAGAAAAAAAATGAAAAAAACTGAAAAAAATCAAAAAAATCAAAAAAAGTAGGAAAAAAAGAGAGAGTGTGAAATATGAATAACAGTTGAGATGTTTGATTATCTCTCGGGTTTGTGGATTGTCGTAACTAGCAACATTGGTTTCTTGGACTTGTCGACATGTATATTATAAAACCAATTTCAGTATATTTCTCATGCCTTATCCATACCCTTATTAACCCTTAGCCTAACGTTACAACCCGAATAAAAGTCATCTTTTGATAATTATATCTGGTGCTTACGCCATGTCGGTGCAGTTTTGTTTCTTGTACAAGCATATGGTAATTTAATGAATTATGTATGAGCAATTGAGTGTAATTTCCCTTTTACCCTCTATTACATCACATACGAGTGTTTGAGTGAATTATACTTTTCCTTATTCGTGAGGTGCTTAGTCATGTTATACATCTTAAAGATCATAGGGTATTGTCAAACATCTATGCTTTCACATATTAAAAAATCTAAAAATATTTTTCATAATTCAATTTTTATTTTGCAAAGCTTATTATTTATTTTATTATTTTGTTTGAGGACAAGCAAACCCTTAAGTTTGGGGAGTGTTTGCGCCTTTTGCGCTTATTTATTAAAAAACCAAAAATATTTTTAATAATTTCACACCCAATAATTTTTTTAAATAATAAAATAATAAAATATATCAAAATTTAAAAATAAATATATATAAAAATTTCTTTGTCTTGTCATGTAGGAACCTTGGTTTCTAAATTTCTTTTCTTAGATTTGCTTGAGGGCAAGCAAAGTTTTAAGTGTGGGAGATTTGATAACGCTCAAATTATACATATTTTTATATGCGTTATCAGTGTTTTTATATATCTATTTTGGTTAATAATAAGAACTTTCGATACTTAATCGAGTATATTTGCTATTGTAGGTTCATAGTACGTGTCACGAAGAAAACGAAAGAATACACAAAGATTTGAAGCTTAAACGAAGACATGATTCAAGATAAAGATCTCCCGACACCTGTCGTTTTGGCCATAACTCGGTCATACGAACTCTATTTTAGAGTTCACTTGAAGACATCTCGAGCTCAAAACGAATAAAATTCAAGTATTTATATTCATTGGAAAGCAAGTTAGAAGAAAATAAATGGTCGAAGCTGAAAAAGACCAGAAGTACGCCGTACATTCCCTTTGTGCGCCGAACTTCCTATCGAGTCCAAGAATTAAAGACTATTAAATAAAGACTACATTAACTCACGAATTACGCCGCACAATATCTTTTGTGCACCGCACATCCAAGCAACATTTATGATTTTCCCACCGACTTAACCAAAGTACGCTGCACAAATTATTTGGTGAGCCGCACTTTCAACCTTCCTCAGCCTATAAATAGGGATGAAAATCACACCATTTGAAGTATCCCATTACACATATCTCATCATATATCTCTCATACCTTACACACACAACTTATCTAATCATTACAGAAGAAGAGGAGTGGTGAGGATCTTAGGATCCAATGATCCAAACACCCCTCTAAACTGCCAAGCTACCACCACGAACCACCATAAACCACCACTGATTTGCCACCATTTCCAGACCTCAAACACCACTTTTCCAGAATCTAAACACACTATACCATGAGGATTAGACGATTCACACCAAATATCTAATTCCTTCACTATATTAAACCCGTTACCAAACACACCATTTGGCGACGTGTTCTTGATTTCTAGCAAGTTCGTGATAGCCCCGTGGGTTTGTGGGAGCAATTGGTTATTGGTTTGGTTATGATGTAGTGCTCGTCATTTGTTTTGGTAAATATGTGAAACATGAATAATATTTGGATGATTTTGCTATGACTTATGAATATGAATGTTTATGAATTTGATGTTATCTTTTCTTGTATCCTTGTTTATCCTTTGATTGATTGTTGCATCTATTATAGGTCTAAAGAGTTAGTTGTAATGGTTGATTTTGAATCGGAATTAATATCATACTTGTGAGAATTGTGTGGTAAATTGAAAAACAACCTAAGTTGAATTATTTTTAAAACCCTTCCTTATGTTGACCGACCGGGTTGGGAGGAATTCATATGTATGCGTATTTGATATAAACCATTCTTAATTCGCTCGTGATGATGTAGTATATAGGCCGAAAGGATTCTATGTTATCATTGGTAGATATGCTTGTTATTATGATTACCTGTCGTAAATGACATGTATGCATTGTTTATATAAAGTCTTGCTCTATCTCTATCTATTATGTTATGTGGATCATGCCTTGTTTCTTGCTTGCTATATACACACGTTTTGGCTATTTGATCCGGGATAAACAATTAGTTTTGTTACTTGATAAACAATCTGTGAATTACTACAAATCTCATGAAATGACCTGGACTTACCTAATGCTATATTACACTTGAATAGGGTATACTTTCCCGAAAGTTGTGTTTTTAATCAAAATTGATATTTCTAGTTATTATAAATTTAAAGCTTGTAAAAACACACACTATATTGTAAGAAAACCAAAATAGCAGTAGGAGAAGGAATCACTAGGTCAATATTTATAGTTAAAGAAATCGACTTAGGTGATGATGAATTGCCTTATTGGATAACCCTAGGAAAACGAGAGTCTTATGAACTACGGCCTAGCATCGATGGGATAGGTGCCCAACCCCCTTACTATGCTAAGAAAAACTTTATGAATTACCATTTGCCCGGGGAATGGGAAATTGCTAGGGATGCCGAACTTAACCCCTTCAAGGATGTCTTGTGTTTAGAAGAATGGTAGAGTTCTTAGAATCTATACCTATAAACCTTAAAGGATATATGTGGGAGGCAGAAGAGTTAATAAAAAGGAGAATAATTAGAATAGGCCAACAAAAAAGGGAGATGGGGTGTGGCACATCAGGATTGAATTGATTGACCCTGATGGAGAAATATATACTAAGACCTTTCAATCAATTCCCACCACTAGGAAGTTGTCCGAGAAAGAGAATCCAAGAGAGATCATCGACTTTGATCATTTTCATGATTCCTAGTAGTGTGACTCCGAGTCTAGCTAGAAGACTCGTAAATAAACAAAAGCGCTTATTGGGAGGCAACCCAATCTTTTATTTTCTAGCATTTTAGGAGTGTCGTGTGTTTTATTTTTCATTGTTTGTTTCTATATGTTTGAATTACATGTAATCATGTTTGGTTTTGTGCTTAACTTCGTCTGAAATTACAATCAAATGTATTTTGCATAAAATAAGTATAAAGGAAAATGTCCGGTTTCTAAGAACCATTTCAAGCATGTAAAATAAATAGTTTAGATTAATTTGCGTCGTGTGTCTTATGTGTTTGTTTTGAGTCATATGATTGTACTAATCGTTCTTGTGGTTTATGCAGTAATTTATACAGGAAATAATTAATAGGATACTTGTGTAGGAATTTTTTCAAGAAACAAAGAAAAAAATAATTTACAGACTGTGGAGACGGCGTCAGGAATTTTTCCTGACGGCGTCGCCACCCCAGCTACAGTTAATTTCGTATTTTCTTGAATTTTTGAAAAATAAATTTTGTGTAATTTCCAAAATTTTAATTTTCCTAAACCTTGAAGAAAACCACAATTACATTAGTACATTCATCCTATCTTTATTGCTTTCGTAGTGTCTAAACCCTAATAAATTAGTGGCATATCATTTTCCCGCCGACTTTACGCGTGGTGTAGTTGTTTCTTATCTTTGATTTGCAGGTTATATTCGATAAGGAGAAGCCCGGAAGTTCTTAAGATTTTCACGTGGACGATTCTTGGATGATGATTTAGCCGGTCTATCTTATTTCTTCTCTATTATTGAGCAAAACCAAGGGAGTACTAGTTTCTTTTGCATTTTCTTACTTTCCCTTTATTCGTTTTTTGGGTACTGGTAGAACATTGGGGAAAATGTTCAAAATAAGTGTAGGGGGAAATAAAAGCCTTAGAAACTATTACTTCATTTGTATTTGCTTTGTCCTTAAAAAGATGAGTAACATACTAAAACGTATCGTAGATGGTAAATTTGACCCAAATTTAGAATTTTCTATGGCACATACCAATGAAAACTTAGTGTTAATAGCGTCTCATGGATAGTAGTTATATGACTAGCACAAAAACCCTACCACTTAAAAAAATCCACCCAAAAAATGTGAGGTTCGCCTCTAGATCTTTAGGAATTATGCACCCATCTTTGGTGTTTAGATAATTTTAACCTATAGCTTGCTCGAGTTAAGGAATGAGAAATCATATGTGTCTCGTTCATGGATTTGATCAAGCATGTGTGGTTTTGTCGCTTTTTCTGGAGCATTGGTATCGCTTAGGATTCTAAGAGTGTACCAGTACTATATTTAATTCTAGAACTTGTTTTACTGATTTATCCCGAGACTGCTAGTGAGATTACATTCATGTGATTAGGATTTGCTAAGTGATAAGAGGCATTAGGATAAACCCATGTTTTTAGCCTGTATTTTGTATAGTTATGATGGTCTCCCTGAACATATAACTACCCCCACACCCTTGCTTCACATTCATTTTTAGTGCAAGATGCCCCTAGTATACCCCTCTGAGCCTATCCTTTTCACGGTTCTCGTAATTTTCTGGTGGATTCCGGATAATTAATGAAGAGCATTATTTACACTCCACCAAAATGTTACACCGAAATCGCCTTAGCCTTCCATGTATGTACTCATTTTTAGTACATTATTGTTATCACATTTGTTAAACCTCACTTAATTGTTTGCTTGAGTACATGGTTGCTAAGTCGAGTCTTTTATTAGTGTATACAGTTTTGGAACGATTAAGATTCATGGTAGTTTTTATTTTATGGAGAAAATGGGGAAGAAGCTAAATTATTACCCCCTTACGAGCTTAATACACTCTATGATATTTTGATCCTTCTAATTTGGGTCACGTAGTTAGTTTATGTTTTATGTTTTAAAACACAAGTGTAGGGGTGTAATTATAAACCCCAAATCATGTATTATTTATGTTCAGCAAATGGCAGGAAAAAAGTGTACGAAAAAAATTGAAAAAAGTGAAAAAAGAGAAAAATAAACTCAAAAAAAATTAGGAAAAAGGAAGAAAAAAGTGTACAGGCTGCCATTTTGCTTATGTTTATGTTTATGTTTATGATAGTGTAAAGAAAAGAAAAAGAAAGAGTTTGATGTAGAGTCTGTATATCTTTGTCCTAGTGTGGTCGAGTCTTGGCTTAGCAACGCCTTATATATGTATTCTTGTGAATGATTGACTTGCCACCAGTAAATTCCCCAAATTTCCCCAACTGTGTTTCCTTTACCCTACACCTATACATCACAACCCTTTAAAGACCTTTTTAATAGTAATTCCTAGGTGCTTACGCCAATGCAGTGGAGGTTTGATCATTTATCGAGCAAATGGTAATTTATATACTATGACAAGTAATGAGTGTTATTTTCCCGTTTCTCATATTGTTATAATTCATTATACACCCGAGAGAAAGAGAGAATCTAAAAACTTATGTGAGGTGCTAGTATATAATTTCCGTTCTTTTAATTAGGAGGTCTAATTGGTTGTGCCATGAATTATATTTATTGAGTAAGTTGAATGATCCTGATATTGTTATTAACTAGGTAGAAAAACTCATTTGCTTAAGAACAAGCAAATCCCAACTATAGGGTATTTGATGAGGTGTCATTTTATACACTTTTCCGGGTTCATTTAACCCCCTAAATCATGCAAATATGCTTAAAATACGTGCTTACTCGTTTCTTTTTGTGTTTTTAGCACTTGGATGACACTGGAGGAAATACACGTGAATTGGGCTTATTTTAGGAAGAAACAGAAAAGATCTCAACTCTATATAAAATTCGATGACAAAATACCATACAGACCGTGGAGACGGCATCACAAATCATTGTGATGACGTCAGGATGTCAAAGAGACGGCGTCAAGATTCTTGTTGACAGTGTCAGAAGTAGCCGACTTAAAGAAGCCCTAAGAAGATTCAACATGGTGACGGCATTATGTTAGCCTTAAAATATGGTGACATATCGGAATTACATTAGTAATCATTAGGCAAGACTACAAGGACTAGAATTGTCAAGTTAGGATAGTCTTGACCCATATATATCCCCTCCATACTTCCATGGAGGGGTGAGGATTCATTTTGTAAAAAGAGTGTGTGTTCTTGTTTCTCTCTCTAGACACACACCTCTTCCCATCTTTTTCCTTTCTCTCTAATAATATGGCTAAACATTTGTTCAATCCTCCCCGACCTCCGGATTTTCTTTGTTAGCTAGTGTTTCTTATTATAACAATTGGTATCAAGAGCTAACCGGGGGTGTATTGTATTCGAGTGTGTTGTGTTTGTGATTTCGTTTTTTTATGAGCTCATTGGTTCGGCGTTGTTCCTTGGCTTACAAGCGTTTCGTCATAGTCATTTCTTGCGTGGCTAAGACAAACACAAGGACGGAAAGAAGAAAAGAACGAGCTAAGTACTTGTGTAGACCGAACGAGTTGCTTCGTAGAGATAGTCGAACGAGCGATCTTTGTTTGGATCGAACGAGCGATCTTTGTTTGGATCGAACGAGGGTTTTTCTGTTTTGGATCGAACTAGTATTTCCTTTGAGGATCGAACGAGCGATCTTTGTTTGGATCGAACGAGCGAAATAAAATCTTTGTTAGGATCGAAAGAGTGGAAAAAGAGGTACCACTCGAACGAGCAAGGATACGAAAGAGGCAAGGATCGAACGAGCATGGATCCGATGCAGCAAGGATCGACTAGTTTCTTTTTGGACCGAACAGGAACCATCGAAACAAGCGGACTCGACCCTGAGTTGGATCGAACGAGCGGACTGAAACGAGCGGAACCGACGAGCGGAAACCGACGAGTGGAACCCTCGAACTGAGAAAATTTTTTTTGGATCGAACGAAAAAATTTTTAGATAAACTTGAGTGACTAAAAGTTTTTCAGTAAACAAGCCATAACTTATTATCCTAAATTCCGTTTCTAATTTCTCCTTTACCACTCAAAACTAAAGAAACTCTACTGATATCACGCTGTAAACCACTCTTTTAGCTGTTTTTAAGGATTTTTCCGAAGGCCAAAAACATCGTTTTTATGAGTTATTGACATTTTTTCAGTTTTTTTGGAATTTCTCGCCGCTGATTCCGAATCAAATCACTCACGGTTTTCTATTGATTTTGTAAAATCCCGTTAATTCATTTATCGGTTTAAATCATAGAATTGTAAAATCCCGTGAATGTTAATTGATTTCAACAACACAACAAACACGATACATAACACTACAAAAGATCCGAATAAGATTCACTAAAACGACAAACGGCTAGAGATTCGGACTACGATGACAAGTAATCACGAAGTTGATTTGGTATCCCTCATTTGAGATTGAAGTTGGGTTTCATGAAGGCGTCTACTTATTGCATCATCGAGACTTCCTTCTATTTTTCTACTTCTTTTCTTTAAACCCAATCTATCGATTGAGGACTTGCTTGAGCATAAAAGCAATATGATTGAGACTTGAATTATCTAGTTCCAGCAGTCAGGGGTGGTTGGTTGCAGACCTGGTTAACTATCACTTAAAGGAGTTACGTTGTAGTACTCAGTGTCACACGCAGAAGACGATGTGGATAATTTCAAGAGGTGTTGTACTTCTCATACTTTCGGAGTGGGTATAGAGTACGTAAAGATCTAATCTTGCACCGTTCTTCAATCAACAACAGTGCAAGATTAAGTAACAAATTTGGGGGATTCTACTTCATTTTCAAGTTTGGTATATCGGGTTTACTTCACCAAGTGATTACAACAATAGCCGACAGAATACGAGGTTGGAAAGTTAGCCAGAGAGTTTAAAGGTTGAGATGCAATCAGCACTTCTCACGGGTATTTTTGTGTTATTCCAAGACAACGATACTTCACAGTCTAAGCAAAATCTTCAAAGTTCTTCGATGACATTCATTCACAAGACCTTGATTATACCAAGTGATCTTGATTCTTGCTTCAACTCCTCTACGGTTTGTGAAGTATTATGCATATGTGAGAAGAATTGTTGCTGATTTCTCGCATGTACCCCCGAACGAATATTCACCAAGCCCTAATGACAAGAAGCAGTGGTCGTTGGTGTGGTTTGACTTCTACAAATTTCCGCTGTGCACGTCGATGACAAGTAGAAGATGGTTGGAGCTACATCAAAGTTTCAGAACCTGCTTAAGATAGGGATGTTGGTTTGGGGGGAAGCTGATTCAGAAACTTCGCCAAAAAGGAGTCTATGAAGAAAGCTTTTTTAGACATGCTGCATGAATTGGGGGGAAGTTAATCCAGTTCATGCATACTACAATGGTTCCTGTACAAGTAAAGACAACGAAGATCCAAGCTGGAGTACAAGTTTCAAGAACAGGAGAACTTCGAAGACATCTTCAGCTTTGGAAGCACTTTGGAAGACATTTTTTATGTTTTTGTTTGTACATGATAGGAACATTGTAAGTAATTCCATATGTCCACATATTGGGGGAAGATTGTTAGCCTTAAAATATGGTGACATATCGGAATTACATTAGTAATCATTAGGCAAGACTACAAGGACTAGAATTGTCAAGTTAGGATAGTCTTGACCTATATATATCCCCTCCATACTTCCATGGAGGGGTGAGGATTCATTTTGTAAAAAGAGTGTGTGTTCTTGTTTCTCTCTCTAGACACACACCTCTTCCCATCTTTTTCCTTTCTCTCTAATAATATGGCTAAACATTTGTTCAATCCTCCCCGACGTCTGGATTTTCTTTGTTAGCTAGTATTTCTTATTATAACACATTACAATTTACAAGCGATGCCATCGCGATTGGTTTCCTATATATATATAACGCATATTTTAGGGTTTTTAGTGTGGAATTCGTGAGGCATAATTAGGGAATGATTTTTATCAGTCTTTAGGTCGTTTTTAGGGTTCTCAAACCCTATTGTATCCACCATTACTCAATGTTTTAATCAAGTGAAATTGTTTTATCACTTTAATCATTCAATATGTCTATGTATTGCTCGATTAACTGTTCTTTGCTTTCTTTTAACATGTTAGGCTAAATATATTAGTGTTTGCTTGTGATTGCATGAAACTTAGTTGGTAATTCCTTTTTATATTGCTTTTTGTTGGTGGTGTGCACGTTAGGCTCTAGAAAACTAGCTTTTTTATTGATTGTGAAAACGTCTAGCAAAATGTGATAGTGTAGAAAGATACCATCGCAATAGTCTTCATACTACCTTGCCCTAATAAGGTTGATCACCTTTTAAGTGTTTGAACATGTGTAATATACTCTTAAGGGCCTTGTAATTATCTTCATACTACTTTACTTTTGCGTTGCCCTAACGGAATATTGCATAGAAAGTGGGTTCGTGCAATTCGCTTTTGAATTAGGAAATACTTACACATTACACCATAAGTGTGACGGGAAATAGGATTAGGAAAAGCAATCTAAGGAGTAGTGCATGATTAATTAAACACGTTTGTTTACCTATATGAGTTTCCACATAGTAGATTATATTAGAATTAGATTTGTAATTAATTTGTTTAAAACAAACCCCTTCAAAACCGAGATTTTACTAGCTTTCTAAAAAAAATACAAAAATACAAAAATAATTTTCTTTCGAACCTTAAACCTTAGTTTCATTGTGTTCAAGCCTTCAAAACACTATTCCCTGAGTGAACGATAAATTAACCCCCAGTCTTGCATATACTATACTACAACGATTAGGTGCACTGCCTTAGGGGTTATAAAACTTATGTGTTTACAACGACCACATCAATATAACCATAACCGCTACAGCTATAACACACCCTACTACCCAAATGACATTCACCCGGATGGAATCTCCTACATTTAGACACTGTAGGTAACCCTTTCCCCCTGATATGGGATAACTTTCGGATGGTTTTAACCTCTTTTTAAAAGGGCCACCCTGTTCAGTCTCTCTTTTAAGAGGCAACCGCTCCATTTTCTTTGTTTCTTGCTCTCTTTCCAGAGCTGCATTCATAAGCTCATTCATATTCTTGCAATCCTTTGCTGATATAAACTCACGAATTTCCTTTTTAAGCATATCAACATAATGATTAATGAGTAACTTCTGATCTTTAACATATTCAGGTAAAAAGCATGCCTTATCAAGAAAGGTCATAGAAAATATTTGATGCATATGCGGTCAACGAGCAAGTCAACGTGACAAATACGCTTGGCGCTTATTTTACGGCAACAAATTTCTATGGCGGATTAGGCTGAAATTTGCATGGTCAGTTGAAAATGGCCCAACGATCAAGACTCGCCGTTTTTCCATTAGCCCTGTTAGTTTTAGGCCTTTCGGGGTCATTTTGGGCCTCAAAAGGGAGTTTTTCTATTTTTAGGCTTTATTTTGGACATAATCAATTATGTTTTGTATGAGATTTTATTTTCTTTTTATTTAAAACTTATCCTCCTATATAAGGACGATTTTAGGTTTATCTCTGGCAGCTTTTGAGAAACCTACAAGTTTATTAAATAAGAGAATTTCTTGTTTTGAGAAATTTGGATTAGTTCTTATGTTTGTGTGGCTTGTTTTTATATTCGATCTGCATTAATATTTTTAAGTTTTGCCCCTGGGGAAAATTTATGAAGGAATAACTCCTTAAATTTACTCTATGACAAACTCCTAGCTACATTAGGACCCTTAGCAGCAAGAGTATAATTCCACCATTCTTTCGCACGATCACAAAGGAGATTAACTGAAAATTTAACTCAGGATTCCTCGGGACACTTGCTCTTGTCAAACGATCCCTCAACAACCTGGATCCATCTGTAACATAAGAAATGATTTCTTTCTCCTGAGTAATTCAGTAATTTGCAAGCCAAGAAATCTCTATAAGTAACTTCTTTCACTTGTCCTGCGAGCTTTTTGTCAAGCTCTTCCTTGATAGATGTCACACCCCGCAAAAGCGAAAACGCGAGGTGTAACATATTAATAAACATCACAAAAGATGATAGATAAAAAAACCACACATGATTAAATAAATGTAAAGTTATCCGAATTAAAACAACTTCAAGAACAAGTTTAAAAGTACAAAAGACATCATAAATTATTTTCCATGCAAACATGGATATTCCAAAAGACACGATCCTTGTAAAATAGGTAGACATCTTGACAAGGATTGAAATGCACAGCACTAAGTATCCACTTTAGGAACGTCACCTGAAAATCATGATAAAAAGGGTTCAACTATTAAAAATAGTTAGCGATCTCACAGGATTATGTACACAAAAATAGTTTTATAAAGAGTAGATGTCAAAAATTGTATATCTGAAGCAATATCAAATTGCCAAAAACAGGTTGATAATCCAAAACAACACAAGTTTGCAAAGACAATCCCCGTTACCGAAGTAACATGACACAAATCCAATCAATATAAATGTATGATATAGTGT
>BQNB010004698.1:0-106248 GCA_026074375.1 Tanacetum coccineum | reverse complement strand
CACAGAAGTATAATAACATACCTCTTCAAAACTCTAGCGTACCATCATACTCTGTTGCTCCCTTGTCGAACGATCCCTTCGTGTTTTATTAGAAGTAACATATGAAAACCATCAATTATCACTACCTAACGATTGGCATGGTTAGTTATCTCAGAACTAAATGAAAGGGAAGATGCGAATAAGACACTCACAAACTTCATAGCAAATGTAATAACACCTAGAATCATTAATACCAGCAAAAAGGAGGTGCCTGCATCATCAAAGAAATATAACTTGTGATATTTGGTTTGACATTCCATAACTCAACTCACTTTTCGATATTAATAAAGAAAAAACAAAACCATTTACCAAAGTGAATCAATAGTATTGAAGGAGGCGGTGGTATGCATCGGTGAGGTTGTAGAATGATCCAGGCGATGAGTTTTTAGGTGATAACAATAGCGCGCAAATCTGTATGACACACAACATAGAATACATAAGGCATGAAAATAGAAAAAAATTATCAAACGTTTTGAGCATACAATAACCTACTGTATTCCTCTCCCACATGCCATAACTTTTTGATTTCCAACCAATCCAACTTTTTCCGCATAGTTGGTTATGACCCTACAATGGGAGCAGAGCAAAACTTAATTCCAGACTCGATTACTATTAGTGTTATGGATGGATCGGTAAAAAGGATTAAAGTTTCTGTTCATCTGATTGGGTGCGTGTTCGTTGTGTGTGTTTTAATGTGTGTTGTTGTGTGTGGTGTGTAGGGTGTCAAATGGGTCGACCCGAACCCGATAAAGCCTTGTAGGGTTGGGTTCATTCGGGTCCAACTATGCTTATCGGGTTTATCGGGTCAACCCGATCAACCCGATAACCTTATAGGGTCGGGTTAGGGTTATTTTTTCATATCTTATCGAGTTCGGGTTCAACCCGATAAATGTTTAAGCCTTCCGTGTAATTAACTTTTTTCATTCTAGGCCCAATAACACTGTGGCTGTTAAACTGTTATATTATCACTACAAATAAATGGATGTTTTAGATGTACTTGAACATGAATATAATCCGGTTTTTGGATGAAGTGTTTGTAGAAGCTTATTTGCTGTTACTACTCTTGTTATCACATGTTGCTTTATCACTGTTGTTACTATTTTGATGTGTGATTTTGAAATCACCTTCTTCAGCACATCCTTTTAGCTTCTTTTCTTTTTGAATAACTACTTAAAGTGTCACATAGCAAACATGTTAGATTTTAATAAAATTCATGTACTTTTTAGGAAACTTAGCCTTAAGCCCTCAACATATATTAAATTAACAAAACAAAAGACTTAAAGACAATTAGACTAAATCTCACCTGTAGGCTTTGACCCTTAACAACTTTCCTTTTCTTAGGTGACACAAAGCCAATAAGTGAAGTTAAAACAGAAACAGTACGGAAAACGTTTCATGTGTTTGAGCTAGTGGCATACTAGTAGCAAATGTTAGTATCAATACATATTTACAATTCAAATGTTAGTGTAAAGAATTTTGTTTTAGCTATATCTCAGTGACAAAATCACTTAAACCAAAATTTTGGTTATATCTCAATGACAAAATCAATACATATTTACCATTCAAATGATTAAGATTTAACTTTTAACAAATGAGATGTATGAAACAGAATCTAAATATGGTTGATATTCTTGCCAACTCGCCACAACCCGATAACAACCCGACAACCCAACCCGATTCAACCCGACCCGTTTTGACCCGAAACCTGATAACCCGATATCTTATAGGGTCGGGTTAGGATCAATATTTTAGACCCCAAAACCCGAATCAACCCGACACGTTCAACCCGATAACCCGACAACCCGACCCGATAACACCCCTAGTGGTGTGTGTGATTTAATAATATTAGTGTATAATATTATTAGGTATAAAAACAAAAATGAAATCTATTACTTTAAAAAAATACAAAGTACTTTAAGTCGTCCAAAAGTGCAGGTTGCCCTAAAAGTACAAGTCGCAACATGTACTATAATATTATTTTATGTAAAAGTACAAATGTAAAATGACCAAAAACCCAGTTGCCCAAAATACGGTCGCCTTTATTGTACAAGTTGCCCAATTCAAAAAATTTTATACATACATAACAAATACGTACCCGAAATGTACTTTAATAATTAAATAAGGGACACATGGCGTGTTGTGGTGAGGTTGCCCAATCGCACAGTCGCCCCGGACTCTTTTGGCTTAAAATGTTTTTTTGGGGGAGAAGGTGACTAGCACCCTATCACTCGGACTCTTTCGTGAACTTTCCCTTAAAATAAAACACATTGTTTTTAGAAACTGAAATTCCAAAATCTGTAAAACGCTAGACAAATTCATTTTCTACCAAACGGTGAACTGAAACAACACCTCTTATTATAGAAGGTGCATAATGACAATTGTCTAAACAAATCACAAGGTCATTAGGTAAAACTAAGTCAAAACTTCTAATAGCTTCTACTTGTTTCAGCTTTCTTACTCCTCCAAGACCATGTTTGTGTTACAAATATGAGTACCACAACTAGTGTCATACACCCAGGATTTAGTAGGAAAAGAAAATAATTCTATTATAAAGACAACTGAAGAACTGGCAGTGCCAACTTGCTTCTTCTTCTTAATCAACTCAGCAAGGTAAGCAGGACAATTCCTCTTACAATGACCTACCTCCTTACAGTGGTGGCAGGCATCATCCTTAGTTGGGCGCTCCATAGCAGTAGGCTTAGGGTTTTTAGGCTTAGGGATATAAACCTTCTTATCCTTTCCCTTGCCTTTAACCTTATTTTAGCCTTTTGCATTAAGCGATTTCTTATTGGATTTCTGGATTTTACCATCTTTAATCATCATTACTCGTGGTGTTTCAGCCTTTTTAGGTAAACCATTTGCATACTTAATGAGCATAGCATGTAGTTCACCAACTGTCTTCCTCATGTTATGCTTGTTGTAGTGAGGTCATTCAAGATTAAACCAACACTAAGCTTTTGTGAGAGCACATAACCAAGACGTTCCAGTTCCACATAATTCTTCATCTAATGACATATGGGCCAACTGGTTTTCCCTCATCCTGTTTGCAAGCATGGAAAGTTTGGATTAGTTCAAACCACTCCAATCTAGCTTGTTTCTCAAACATGGATTTAAGCTCCTAAAGTATTTCATAACGTAAGGAATTTTTTGAATTGTCTTTAAAGTTCATGAGTCATACTTCCGAGCATAAGACAAGCCACCTCATTATGAATCATATACCGCATTCCACTGCGCAAGTACTCGGAATCAGTAGGTGAAGCAAGGGAAATAGAGCTGATCAATACAAACAATGTTACCTTTTAAACTCTCAGACTAACTTAAAGTCGACGAAAACAATCATTGAAATTATTTCCAAAATTTCAAACATCGACCTGAAAGCCGAATGGTTTATGTTTTAGACAGGTAGTGCCATTTACAAAACATAGTAAAGTTTCAAGAATAGTATTTCAGAGAATTACTCCTTGAAGAAAATTAACTACCCATGTTTTTATATTCTAAATAAACAATTACTTTCTTAAGGTTATGGACCCAACTTGACATATCCCCACCCACCTCAGATGATCTCTAGTGATGGTGTATTCAAAAAGGTACTCACTATTGATAATTCACACTTTTGCAATTCCTAAACCATATGGGGACTTACTTTTATGTACAATAATGTCTAGTAAGCATGTTTCCATCCCATCAATGCCGCGTGTAACATGTCTAACCACCAACAACACTAATCGTCCAATTTCAAAACATTAATTATGTAACACTCACCGTCTCACGGAAAAGAGTATAATTACTTTGATTGCAAAATCTATAGTATAGAGCAATCAACAAGTATTTTTTACAAACTGGATTAAATCACTTTCGTTGAAAAAGGGTATTTTATTTGACTGTCAATATGTACAAAGAAGCATGCAACACTTTCGTATCATTGATTTTAATAAAAACTTTTACTCAATTTAGTTATTATTACGGTATCACCTATTATCATCGTATCTTATACATAAATAGTGAGACCTTAAAAAGTTGACGATTCAACGTGTTTCCAAATTTAAAGAGTTATGTCTTTTTTCATAAAAAAATAACACTGTAGTGACATGCCATGGTTCACGGTAACTCCAATCGAACGCACAAAGAAGCGGAGAATCAGGTCAGCGCGAAGCGTATTAAAAACCTGAATTCTTTAGGAAAATCCTCCTTAAACTTCTCTTATAGTTTATTCTAGTGGATGAGTCGTACTTCCCATGAGTCCATAGCGTCTAGTTTTAATAAAAAACTTTAATTTTGGAAACACATTATGAACTATAAATTGCTAGTCTAATCATGGAAGATTTTATATCGGATGTAAGCCGAATCCACTTTTGACTTTTTGCATTATATAGTCTATAATAAATCTAATTTCGATAATCATTAGTCATGTTTATATTTGTTTTTCCAAAAACCCATTTATTTTTTCACAAGTCAAGAACTTAAAATAAAACATTTAAACATTAACTAAACTAAATAACATTTATTTAAAAAAACACTTAACAATTAAGGCATACAAACATTAAATATGATCCTAATTATCTAATAATAATGTATTTATTCACATAAGGCTTCTTCATCCAATGACTCTGGCCACATACATCGAATAAACGATTACGTAAGCCTTATATAAATAAATACCACGTAGCACATAAATCTTTTAACTATTTTAGGCCCCATTGATTCAATAATAAGGGTCTTTCCGAATTCTTGAATCATGGATCTTACCAATTAAGAAAAATATTTAAAATTATATGAATCTAGATCATATTTAAAACAAATCTTTTTAACAAATTAACAAGATTTTAATATCTAATATCAATCCATGATAAATTTGCATGATTTTATCACGGATCTCCATTAACAATTAACAAAAACTTAAAACTATTAACAATTAATACATCAAGTTTTATATAAAATTGCATACAACCTAGATCTCGTCTAATTAATTTTATTAACCATCAAGATCAAATCTTTTTAACAAAACGCCCACGGGGCATTAAAATTAATCACGAAACCCTAATTTGTCCAATTTTATTCCTTGTAATTAAAGATTCTACACGATGGCTCGTGATGTCACTGTTGGGTTTTAAGATCTAATTAACAATTAATTAACACGAGTACGCAGCGGAATTGAGAACACATGTAGAATACATTAATTAACAAGAATAGAAGATATTACCTTTTAGCACGAAACGATACACCGTTTAAAGGTAACCGTCAACACCGTCTTCTATATACGCGTGTGTATAATAACAACGCGTAAAACCTCCAAGATCTAAAGTAAGATCTCTCTAAGCTTCCACACACAATACGTTCTTAGCAAACAATGAAGTATGCTAGTACTAGTAGTGTTTTAGTAAACGAACATCGCAACACTTGAATCAATCAACACGCGAGCTTATACCACGGTAGTGGTGGTACACGATCGAACAAACACCTTTTAAGGGTTGTTTGTTTTGGCCGATCGCTAGAAAAAGGAAGAACCAAAAACCCTTAAGGTTTTTGGATCGGTCGAACTACAAGGAGGAAGAGAGGGGAGAGTTTTAGGGATTTTTCACAAAACACATCCTCAATAATGAACCCCAAGGCCTTCTTATATAGCCTCAATACCTTGAAGGAAAAGAAAGCTATTCCATCTCCTTCCTTTTTCTTGGTTTTACATATTAGTCCCTAATGTTTAACTATTAAACATTTAACTAATATATTTATTTATCGTTTACTAAAAACACTAATTAAACATTGTTTACGTTTTAACGTGTGCGTCCCCTTAGGCTCGAATAAATAATCCGGACATATATTATTTACGATGGACATATTCTAACAGTCTATGCATATATATCAAAGAGGTTCTTATCGGTAATCCCCCCTGCAGCATTTGGGTTATAAAAAACTACAATGACAACCCGTCTTGGGAACTGTTGCCGATCACAAATTATGGTGAGATGAAGGATCATGCTATACACTATATGCTTAAGGATAATAATGAGTTTAGGACAACGCCGCCACCAGCTTACTTTTGTGATGATAGTATACATTTGTCTAGGAGTGACGAATATATTTCGTCTCCTATCTTTGTGCAAACCCTTGTATCTCCTTATGTTAAGGTGAGCTCTCCTTATTATGTCCTTGTTTCACCGCATCCGTCTCAATGAGTTATACTTGTTTTATTTCCGTTTAAATTGTTTTATTATTATTTGTTTCTGATTAGTAACTCAAATTGTAAAGGGAAATTTGACACGATACGCTTCATAAGAGCTCTGATCCTCTCTTAAATAAAGCCTTCATAAATGCTCTATTTGTGTAACTATGCTCCCTTTTGAGAGTGTAAAGGGTGAAAATTACGGATATTTTCAGAACATTCGTTGCATGTTGAAAAAGGGAGCGTGGTTATGAAGTCTCTTTTTGAGAGAGGGTACATTATGACGCATGTGCTGTAAATTTTTAGATTGTAAAGCGATCTTAGTTGAGCTAAGATTGTTGAACGAGAGTGCCGCCGGCTGAGGAGGCGATTATTAGGAATTTAATAAAGTTTCCAAACACGAACTAAACCTCTCGATTTTAGTATTACAGGTCAACCCTAGTGCTTTGGTGCTAATAGGAAGTAAGGAGAAGAATTAACACCTAGATATCAACAACATGAAAACTTTGTTTATATATTTTCCCTTTCTTTAGCCAACTTGGGACTTAATTGTCAGTTATTCTACACATTGTACTAAATTCGGAATTCATTGTTTATTTCTTCTTTTAATTTAAAAAATCCCGAATTTAATTGCAGGAAAAGAGAGAGACCGAGGAAAAAGAGAAAGAAATGTGGTAACAAACACATACAAGAACGGGTCTAAGGTATAACTTAAGTTTATCTTCTACATGTTTTACCCATTTCAAAATCTTGAATAACTTCGCCTGTTTAATTTTTGGAAAACCACTCAGGAAAAAGAGATATTGTTGAAATCCTTCTAGAAGAAGAAGGAAAGGATGGAATAACAACACATCAAAGAATAAATATTTGAATACGAAGAAGTATCATGTTTGATCACTTTGTGGTTGCTGTACTTGATAATTTTTATGGACGATTGTTTTATGTTTGTGTTTTGTAAACTATCTATGTCCAACTCATTAGTCATTCCAAACTAATATGTTGATCATCTGATGACTAAAATCCTTGTGTTTCGTTCTTTATACTTTTAAAAGTGTTATGTCTAATGTTAATTTAAGTGGTTTGACTCGATTGAACTTTTTGCAAGTGTGAGTGAAAGTCTAATAATCCCAGACGTATAAGTGTTTTCAATTTTATGGACTTGATTTGAGGGTGAGTATGAGTGGTGGTCTAAAGCTTTGCATGGGGTTTTTAGACATGGCAATGGTGTCAGGTTTATAAATGGGACAATAACTGCTACTACTATGTGAATTTGAGTCTTTAACTCATGTACACGGCCTAAACGGGGTATCCGCGTGACCATTTATGACGCCACCCTTAAATGTGTACTTAGTAAGGTTTGAACCCTTGACCTCTTGTGACTTGTGAGGAGGTCAAGCGTCTTACCACTGGGCCATTTGGTGGTTGTGTCAAAAAGACAAAAAGATTGTTTCAAAAAGCGCGTTTTGCCTTTTAAAAATAGCATTTAAAAGACTAATAATTAGAAAATCTCATTTGAAAAGCAATCCAAAACACACTCCAAGCAATTTTGAATTACTTATTGGAAACACATTATGTTTAGCAGTGATATGTAAGGTGCAAGTTAGGAGTAGTTATTTAATTTATAAAAAGTGTTTGTATCGTAGCCGTAGCTAAAGTTGTAATGTGTAGAAGAAAGTAAAAGCAGCGTTAGAATTTGAATGCTTCTTTTAGTAGAAAAGTAGCAGTTAAAAAGTTTTGCAAATGCTAATTGTGTTTTGTCAAACATGCTTATTATCCTAAATGCTAAACACTCCAAAAGGCTCAAATATGTAACACCCCCATTTTTACATATAGCAGCAGAAGCTAATCTGGGGTATTACTTCAAGGTACAACAGTCATAATCATAGAAAACGAATCAAAAAGAGTCGTTTTTTAAAATTAAGTTATAATTCATTTATTCATCAGAGTTTTTACAAACGAAACGTCCCAAAATCTGTAATACAAAGTTTGAATGATAACGGTTTTTCCATCTTCATATCCTCGCCACTCCGTGCCATAAGTTGCTTAGTTACCTGAGATAAAACATGTTAAAAATTCAACACAAAGGTTGAGTGAAATTCATAGGTTTAAGTAAAATATTTTAAATGCAAGTGCGATATTGGGTTACGTTGTTATACACCCGTTATTTGTAAAACAATTATTATTGCCATTAGCTCATGAATCCGAAGCCTTGGGATATGTTTGATACGTTATAGCCCCAACGGGTGCCTTTTCCAAAACACCCGCAGTTATATTCTAATGATGTACAATTGGTTACCGGTATAACTGGGTACACCAACGGGGAGTCCAACCCAAATAGATCTATTCACAACATCCGCGCTTACTCCGTAAAGTAATTAACGGTTCATGATATTGGGGACTTAAAGGCAAAATAGTTACTTAGGCAATAATAAAACAGGATAGCATACAGAAATAATTGCATTCAGGTTTATAGCATGTATCCCCCTCGCGGGTTTGTAAAATATTGAAAGATTGAAATGCAAGGCTATGAATAATTAGTATAGGGAAATTTGATTGATAGCAAAGGTATATGGAATGAAAGTAACGGCTTCGTCACACACAACCTGGAATATTATGTCAAGTCTTAGTTTGATTGTTATGTTTCAAATCTTTATAAAGTATAATGTATATCTTTGATTGAATTATTATGGAGTATTGTATCACCGTTCGGGCCATCATAAGTCAGAGGTCATTCAGTAAACGTTTGAGGAGCTAGGGCACTTTAAATCATAAACCCAACAACTCTGTCAGAACGTAATACCAAGATGAAACCTCTTAATATGAAGCTCCCTAGTATTGTGATACGATATAATCGGTTTTAAGCGTTTTGATTAATACCTGGAAATGATAAGCACGACAAGCGTTAATTAAAGTTATGTCTTGTAATGTTTTGAACATGTTTTTATACTTTTTCAAAATGTTACATTTTAGACCCTTAAGAATGAAAAATGGCAAAATATACCCTTGGAGTTTGCACTTTTACGAGTTTGGTCCTTCTAGTTTAAAAGATGTACAAAGTAAACCTTGCACTTTGGAAAGTGACATAATAGACCCCTATAGTTATAACTTTGATAAAATGACATTTTCAGTCCCTTTAGTTATAAGTTTCAGAAAATTACGATATATACCCCTTGCATGGATAATATTTACAAAACAAGTCTGAATGGCCATGCAAGCTTATTTTAACATTTCAAAAGATATTTGCAGGTTATATCTTATTAGAATAAGCTAAAATATGAAGGTTTAACGTAACGAAAGTTTAAAATAACGATTCGTTAAGCTAGAAATCAAAACGGGTCAAATTAGGGTTTCAAAATGAAAACGCGCGGGTTTTAAGCTCAAATTCTTTCAAAACTTAATAAAGTACTTATTATAATGTTAGATAAGCTTATTAGAATAGATTATAACAATAGTTTACAAGTTTAGCTTATAGATTAAGTAGAAACACGAAATTAGGGTTTCGTGAGCTCGGTTTGGATCAAAAAGGTAAAACACATATGTTTTTGAGTTCAAAGCTTTTAACAAGAGTTTAAGTATGATCATATGAACATTATAAGGGTATGAAAACAGATTGTAAGCTTATGGAAACAAAACAACAAAAAAAAAAAAACCCCCAAAAAACCCCCTGGTTTTGAAGCTTATAGCTTGGAAACGGCGGTCAAAATCGGGACTTTAGCTTCGTTACTACGCTAGAATAACGATTCCCGGGGCTCTTTTCTTGGTTTCTTTTGCTTCACTTCTGTTCTTGAGACTTCTTAGGACCTCTTAGGAACTTATTTGAGCAAAGGATTGCTGCTATTAAGGGTTATAGAGGAGGAAGTGGGGGATGAATGAGAATGAAGGGTTTAGGGTCCTATTTATAGTTGAATTGTGCCTTGGTGGCCAAGGAGACTTTGAGACTAGGTTTGGACATGTATGGGAGCTAGAGGGTGATGTGATTAGAATAAAAAAAAAAAAAATTTTTGTAAGAATTATGTGATGAGTTTCAGTAGATTCTCTAGGGCTAGAAAAAACTAGCTTAAGGGTGTTGGTTTTTCTTGTGGTGTCGCGGCTCTAAATAGTAGAGAAAGAGTGATGTGGTTGCTTTCTTAGCCATGAAATGGTGAAGATATTTGTTGGAGCTACTTGTAATCTGCTTTAGGGATGGATGTGCTTATCATTGAGGTGCTTGGTTGCAAAAGGATTAGTCAAAATGGGTAGAAATGCAAAAACATGGCCGCGGGTCTCTTTAGGGCTCGAATTGAGTTTTCTAGCTTGGAATTCGAGTACATTTGTGTTATAAGCATGGATTAATGATCACAAGGTTTGTACTAAGGGTTATTAACAAGATTTGATAGGTGGTTTGGGTTTAAAATAGGCGAAAATGAGTAAACGGGTCGAATGTTCATATTAGGGCACGGTTAGGGTTTCTTGGATTTAATTCGCATACATTTAAAGTAAAATGATGAAATAATGATAGAATATGATTGATAATGTTGTAAATTAAGTTATTACAACTTATTTGAGTGTTGGTTTAGGTTTATGATGGATAAAAATCAAGAAACGGGTCATGGTTTAGTATTTTGCTCGGGTTAGGGTTTTTGGGTTTTGAATTAGGGTTTTGAGTGTAAAAATATGTATGAGAGTTTATGAGTAGAATAATTAGGGTTTATACATTGTATATTGAGTGTAGTAGCTTGTACAAAAGTGGTGGTGAAGAAACTAGAATGAAAACGGAGGTAAAACGGCTATTTTGGATGTCATGCTTAATGACTTGTACATTGTACTTTTAAAGACTTGTACCTTGACTTAGAGGGAGTTTATATTTCAAATGAGATGTTATATTACTTGTACATATGCTTTAGTAACTTGTACATTCACTTTAGATATTAACCTTTCATGAAATTAGGGTTTTAGAGGTATACGATAACAGTTTAAAGCCTGTCTTGATATAACTTTGCAAATGGTACATTATAAGAGTAATGTACTTTGTAATAATGATATTAAGATATTGACTTGATATGTTATGATGTTTTCTTGACATATAAATAGATATAGATGGCATAGGTAGGTTGCGTGAGCTCGTCTACTTTAGTTATGCAAGTTACATTGCATATTGAGATATTGGTAATGCAAGTAATGTAATAAAGCAAAAAAATTCCCTGTACAATTGTGATCATAATAAAATAGGTTGATTTTGCATTTGATGAAAATTCTAGGTTGTTATAGTCTCCACCCCTTAAAGAAATCTCGTCCCGAGATTTAGTCAAATGCCGGAGAGATGTCAAGGAATGATTATGAATTTGTAAGAGAGTTGCTAATCATGTGGGATATAGATTTGGAAATGAACAAATGATGAAGGTAATAATGATAATGATTAAGTGAAGAAAAAGAATTATTTGTACAAACGGATTGAAAGAAACTTGTTTGTACGACAAGTCATTACTTGACCACTCCATTTTATAATTTTTCCTTTACAAAACAGTGGCGTCCAATCTTGTAACTGAGAATTTATAATATTCATAGTTAGTTCGGGTGCCCCCTTCTCGCTCTCTTGTCTTCTATCTCTCGCTCATATCTCTTATAATTTCCTTTATTCAAATGAAGAAACGGTCTAATTCATTTCAATAAAATGATTATAAATCATCCTATTTAAGCATAAAACATTATATCAAAACAATGTTAGGTAGAAGATTTTTCCAAAACTATGAGAAGGAAAATGAGACATTAAATCTCACAATACCGATCCAGAAATCACACTTGAAGAATTTGGCATATAATTCCTCCTTTCTGAGTAATTTCCAAAATTATTTTCAGATGTTCTGCGTGTTTTTCTTTGTTATAAGAGTAGATAAGAATATCATCGATGAACACTATTATGAATTTATCTTTGCCCCCCCCCCTACTCTCGCGCCCCCCATGGCTTACACACAATGATTCTGAGATCCTACTCATGAACTAACAGTAGTGTGTGTTAATTAAACTAAATTACTTGAATTTTATAGTGTCCGTATCTTGTTCTAAAAGCAGTCTTAGGAATATCTTTATCCCTTACTTTCAGTTAATGATAGATCTTAAGTTGATTTTCGAGTGAACATTCGAACCTTGAAGTTGGTTGAATAAATCATTGATAATAGGTATTGATTCTTTATAGTAAGTTTATTCAACTCCCGGTAATCGATACACATTCTGAAAGATAAGAAGAAAGATGAATATCCTGGACATATACCTTTCGGTTTTTATACAGGATATGAGATTTAGTCGGGTTTTGCTTTGGTCACCTTGAATGATCAAAGTTTCATCGTTGGTAGGAATGTGGATGACTTTCTTCTCGCAGAGAATGTTGGCATGATACTTGGATAACCAATCCATACCAATGATGACGTTGAAATAAGATTAATTTTGAAAGGTTGGTTTTATAAAATCAGGGGGCAACCCTGGATAACGGTACTATGAAATAGTGAGATATAAAACAGAATTGTATTATATCATGAACAACTTGCCTTTATACTTTACATAGTCAAGATTTGACAAGTGTTTTTATTTATACCACACATCCCGTGGTTAGGTTCTAACAAACTATAACTAGGATCTAATCTAGTAATTCGAGGGTCCTTTGTTTCTGTAGTTTCCTGGTCTGATGACCTAATCTTGTTGCTAATCCGACACCTGACCGAGCAATGGTCCTATGTGATGTAGGGTGCATCTTGTACACAAGGGACGGTTTCCAGTATACCCATTGTTGGCAGTATAAGCCCTGAAGGTTTCTTGTCTCTTATTCTGCTGTTGGTGGTGATTATTGCTACGGTTGTTGTTGCGATTGTTGGAGTGGTTATTGTTGTTGTGGTCTTTGGGGTAGTTGTTGTTGTCGGTGGTGTTTCTTTCATCATCAAACTTTCATTTATGGTTATTGGTTTCTTGTACAGAATTGTGTTTCATTACTTGCTTTATTAACTTCTGGGTTATGGTAATGGCTTCTTCTTTCTCTCAATCCTCCGTTTGGGATAATACTTCTTTGGTAGAGTCTTTTAATTAGACCAGGGTGATCATATAGGTTCTTCTACTCTAATAGGCTTGGGCAATTGGAATTTCCACAGATTATATCTCCCTCAGTGAGTGTATTAATAGCGAATTTCACTTTATTCTTCTTGGCACAATTGCTATGAGAAATTATCGATTCAGTCCGCTCAAACCGGTGAATGAGACCGATAGCACCTTTCATACCATTGAAGTAGAAAGGTTGGCAACTCATAAAATTCTTGTAAGTGCATTTCCTTGCTACATGGGTTTTTCTTGGTCCAGAGTTCTTATTGGGATTGTTAATAATTGCCATCGTTGCAGCTTGTGCTTCTAGAGCTATGGTAACACTGTCAGAAATAGTTTCTGATGGTAGCATGAGTCATGGTTGATGCTTCAGATGTTGAAGTCCTTTTGGGAGGCATCTATCAACATAAGATAACACGAAATAAGAATGATATCATAAGTCGTTGTTAAAATTTTCATACATAGTGGTAAAAAAACTATTTGACATATTGTATGGATTCTTATTTTGATAAAAGTAATACACATCCTTTGGTATTACATTGCAGGATATAACGGAGAATTTTTGGAATTTAAGATTTAGAGATGAACATTCAAACAAGCATTTGACTTATTAGATTTCTCGAGGACTGGTTCACTTCCCAATGGTCGTGGTATGATTCATAATGAGTTATCTAACTCTGCAAAGATAGACTTATTAAATGGATAATCTGATGGTGGTGTAGTTGACCTAATTGATGATGAAGACAGAGATAACGAGAAATGACATACATGATATTGAAATGGTAAGGTAAAATGGAATTACAACTTTATTTATAGATAACTTATCTTGCATATCTTATATATCCCAAAATATGCCAGGTATTGATACTTATGTTACGTGTCCTTAAATAAAAAGCGGTAAAGATAAGGTTTTGATCTAGTAGTCTTGGAATTCACAAAGTGTGTTCCATAAGATTCTTCATATAGAATTGATGGCGATCTTGGATATCCTCAAGGGTAATTTCTAAATCAAAAATCCTAAAGCGAACAAAAGCAATCTTGTCTCTCTGTCCCATATGCTTCTTATGTAGTTTAAGTATTTGTGTACGGGCTTCCTTAAGTTTGGTTTTTACTTCATCAAAATCTCTTGGTATGATTGTCCAACCATTAACAAGTCTTTCTTCCATTTTCTCAATGCGGTGAAAAGAAAGTTCTTCTAAGTAATATAAAATATCTTTGATTTATTTCTTATGATGCTTCAGATGTTCCTTGATAGAACTTTTTCCTATTTTAAATATCTGAGGTAGGGTAGGAGTATAAACTGAGAAAGATGGTGGTTCTAGACTATAGGCTTGTTTCCGAGATAAATTAGATAACGTAGTTGAGGAAGAAGATGGGGAATAGATTTGCTTCTTGAGTGGTAATAATTTCTCAGGAACAAAGAAATATTGGGGATCAAACAATAGTGATGGTGGTAATACCGAAGATGGAGTCAAAATAGCTGGTGGAGTAATAGGATCTGGTGATGGAATAAGTGATTCTTTAGCATAAAATGCTTGCACGTCCTTCAAATACGGATTATTATAGGAAAGTGAGAATATTGGTGGGATCATACCATCCCTAGAATCTTTTGAAGAGTTAAAAGAGGTGCTTCCTGATGTAGCTGACGAAGTCGAAGTATAGTTATGAATATTTATAATGGAAAAAGCATTTTCCATATCGAACTCAAATGAAGTGATAGTAGAATGAGGGGACGAAGACATGACTGTAACAACCCAGTAGTAAATAACATAAGTTATTTGTATAATAATATAATAGTTATGTATTATCTACCATGGAAATTTCTTACACATACTATTCTAGAAACTGCAGTGGCACGGAGGACTTTGATGGCTAGAATGATAAGTAGTTTTTGTTAATGTTTTAGAAACCTTATTCTCTATAACCATGCGTTGATACCTATCTGTAAGACCCTTATTTTATACATTATAGTGGAAGCTAATCTGGGGGGGGTATTACTTCATAGTACTACAGTCATAATCATATGTAAATGACTCAAAAGAGACGTTTTGGTAATGTAGTTATCATTCATTACAATCAGAGTTTACAAAATGCCATTATTAGGCAACAGGTTCCAGGAATCTAAAGAAATTTGTAATTTAGTGTGAATGATAACATTTAGAACATCTTCAAATATCCAGTGCCACTCGAGCCCATGCCATAAGTTGCCTAATTACCTAAGATAAAAATGCTAAAAAAGTCAACACAAGTTGAGTGATATTATTGGTTTTCAGTTTAATAGTTTGAATGCAATTTATATTGGGTAGTTTTCGTTGTTATTATTACACCTTGTTATAAAAATCAATATTATTGCCTTTAAGATTCATGAATCCGAAGCTTGGGGATATATTTGATTACGTTATAGCCCCAACGGATTGCCTTTGCCAAAACACACGACAAGTTATATTCTATTGATGTGCAATTGGTTACGGTATGAATGGGGTGTAGGACAACAGGGAAGTCCAGCCCAAATAGATCTATCACACCATTCTGCGCTTTACTCGTAAAAGTATTTAGTTTATCGATATGGGGAGCTTAAAGGCAAATAGTTTATACTTAGGCAATAATAAATCAGTGATAGCATTCAGAATTAATTGCATTCATGTGTCATAGGCATGTATCCTCCGCGCGGGTTTATAAAATAGATTCATCATGCGAGGCTATGAATCCCCTCTTATAGTATAGGGAAATTGTCTGATATGCAAAGGTATAATGGAATGAAAGTAACGACTATCGCACAACAACCTGGAATATTATGCCCTAGTCTTAGTTTGTTTGTTATGTTTCAAATCTTTTTAAAGTATTAATGTATATCTTTGATTGAATTATTATAGAGTATTGTATCACCGTTCGGGCCATCATAATTCAGAGGTCATTCAGTAAACGTTTGAGGAGCTAGGGCACTTTAAATCGTTTAAACCCACAACTCTGTCTGAACGTCAATACCTAAGATGAACCTCTTAATGATGAAGCTCCCTAGTATTGTGATTCGATTAATCGGTTTTAAGCGTTTTTTGATTAATACCTGAAAATGATAAGTACGTACAAGCGTTATTTAAGTTATGTCTTTGTAATTATTTGGAACATGTTTTTTTATTTTTCAAAATGTTAAATTTTAGACCCTTAAGAATGAAAAATGGCTAAATATACCCTTGGAGTTTGCACTTTACGAGTTTGGTCCTTCAAGTTCAAAAGATGTACAAAGTAAACCTTGAACGTTGTAAATGGATTATTATAGGACCCTATAGTTATAACTTGATGATAAATGATTATTTTCAATCATTTTAGTTTTATAAGTTTCAAAAAATTACGATATATACCCTTGATGGATAATATTACAAAATAAGTCCGAATGGCCATTGCAAAGCTTATTTTAAATTTCAATTAGATATTTTGTTCAGGTTATAGTCTTATTAGAATAAGCTAAAATATTGAGGTTTAAGTTAACGAAAGTTTAAATAACGATTTCGTTTAAGCCAGAAATCAAAACAGGTCGCAAATATAGGGTTTCAAATGGAAACGCTGTGGGTTTTAACTCTAATTACTTCAAAAACTTAATAAAGTACTTATTACAATGTTAGTTAAGCTTATTAGGAATTGATTATAACAATATTTAACCATTATAACATTTAGTTTTAAGAAAAACATGAAATTAGGGTTTCGGGTGTACGGTTTTGGATCAAAAAGGTAAAACACTTATGTTTTTTAGTTCAAAGCTTTATATAATTATTTAAGCATGATCATATGAACATTATAAGGGTATAAGATCAGGTATGAAGATCATAGAACCTGGGTTTGAGCTTATAGCTTGAAAACGGGTCGAAATCAGGACTTTTAGCTTCGTACGCCTAGAATAACGATTCCCGGGCTTCTTTTCTTGGTTTCTTTTGCTTCACTTCTATTCTTGAGACCTCTTAGGACCTCTTAGGATCTTCTTTGAGCAAAGGATTGCTGCTATTAAGGGTTATAGAGGAGGAAGTGGGGGATGAGTTAGAATGAAGAATTTAGGGTCCTATTTATAGTCGAATAGCACCTTGGAGGCCAAGGAAGTTTTGTTACCAGGTTTGGACATGTATGAGATCTAGAGGATAATGAGGAGAGGCTATATGATGAGCTTCTAGGGCTAAAAACTAGCTTAAGGGTGTTGGCTTGTTCTTGTTGTGCCGCGGCTAAACAAGAGAGAAAAGAGGTGATGTGGCTTATTTTTGGACCAAGAAATGAACTAGATATTTAGGAGAGATGATTTTAAGCAGCTTAGGGATGGAGGTTCTTGTCATTGAGGTGCTTGGTTGCAAAAAATACTTTCAAAATGGGTCAAAATGCAAAGGTTATGGGTTACGGGTACATTAGGGCTCAAATTGAGTTTTCTAGCTTGGAATCTGAGTACATTTGTGTTATAAGCATGGATTAATGATCACAAGGTTTGTACTAAGGATTATAATCAAGATTTGATAGGTGGTTTGGGTTTAAAATGGGCGAAAACGAGTAAACGGGTCAAAAGTTCCAATTAGGGTTTCTTGGATTTAATTCGCATACATTTGAAGTAAAATGGTGAAATGATGATAGAATATGATTGAAAATGTTATAGATTAAGTTATTACAACTTATTTGAGTAATGGTTTGGGTTTATAATGGATAAAAATCAAGGAACGGGTCATGGTTTAGAAACTAGCTCGGTTTTAGGGTTTAGGGTTTTGAATTATGGTTTTGAGTGTAAAAATATGTATGAGAGCTTATGAATAGAATAATTAGGGTTTACACATTATATATTGAGTGTAGTAGCATATACTAAAGTGGTGGTGAAGAAACTAGAATGAAAACAGAGGTAAAACGGCTATTTTAGAGATCATGCTTAATGACTTGTATATTGAGCTTTTAAGGACTTATACTTTGACTTGGAGGGAGTTTATATTTCAAATTAGATGTTATATTACTTGTACATATGCTTTAGTAGCTTGTGAATTCACTTTAGATGTTAACCCTTCATGAAATTAGAGTTTAGAGGCACACGATACGGTTTAAAGCCCGTCTTGATACAACTTTGCAAATGGTACATTATATGAGTAATGTACTTTGTAGAAATGATATTATGATATTTACTTGACATGTTATGATGTTTTCTTGACATATATGAATGTAGGGTTGCCATGAAAGTTACATTGCATATTGAGATATTGGTAATACAAGTAATGTAATAAAACGAAAAATTTCCCTGAAAAAGATGGTTCACATATAATAGATAGATAGTACATTGCATCTAACTTAATAGATGGATATTTACATTGATGAAAATTACGGGTTATAGTCCCCCATCCTTACAGAAATCTCGTCCCGAGATTTAATTTGATGTTGAAGTGATGTTTGAAAATAGATGAGGATATTTGGCACGAATTTTGTACTTCACGTTCCAATTGTAAAAATTTTTGGGGGTCCTCTTCTAGAACAGTGAGTTCCTATCGGACTTACTTTTGACCTTTAGGCATTGCGACTACGTTTTAGTTTTATTTGAGTTTGGTTTTGTTTGTACTTCCGTATCCCCCCCATTACATTGCCTACTGTTGGTTCTTCTACAAAGTTTGAGGTTTGTCGTTGAGTTGTGAAGTTTCTTTCATTGGAATGATGAGAGATCATCGGATATAATATGCATTTCCTGGAGAGATTAGAAAGTGGGAAAAGTATTGTGGACATTACTAAGTCTTTAGGAAGCTCTAGCTTTGTATGCCACTGGGACCAATCCGATTCAGGATTTTAAATGGTCTAATGTATCGGCGGATGATTAAGCTTTTCTCCATTTCCAAATAAAAGATACTTTACGAGGCATGATACTATTTCTTCAGCATAACCATGATTCCAATTGTGAAAATTCTAAAGGCTTTAGCCGCACATTGGGCGTAACTTCTTTTGTCCGATTCTCTTGCAGCTTGCAAGCGGTTGATGATGTGCACGATCTTTTCAGTGGTTATCTGGAATTATTTACTGGTCTGTAAGTTGAACATCTCCAATCCGGCCATCAATTGGGGTTATGCACTTTCGTTCATTAAAGTACTTCAATGGTGCTGCTTGGTACTGGCATGATAACTGTATATGTAGGAACAATTCTATCAATGGTAGGTGTTTATCCCATCCTTTCCCTAGTCTATAACACAGGCTCGAAGCATGTCTTCGATGTGTGTGGATGGTTTCTTTACTTTGTCCATCGGTTTTTCAGGATGATGATATGTTGTACTCATGTTCAAATTGAGTACCCAAAGCATTTTGCAATAATCGCTAGAATCTGGATGTGACATGACTGTCACGATCGAGGGATGGAGGATTTGGCACGCCATGTCGAGAGGTCTATTCTTTGATGTATAAATTGTAAGGAGTTTCCATACTATCAGTCGCTCGTGTAGGTCATGAAATGTTCGGATTTGGTATATCTAATGGCGATCGACATTCATGACTCCAAATGGTTGTCATGTCCAATTGAGGTTTTGGGTAGCTTTGTAACGAAATCCATTGTTATCCTTTCCCATTTCCACATAGGAATTTTTGGTTGTAGCAATAAGCCGGATGGCTTTTGACATTCTGCTTTAACTCTAGAACATGTCAAACATTTACCAACATATTCCACAATGATTGCCTTCATGTTAGGCCACCAATAGAGTTTCTTTATATCGTGGTACATTTTATCGGAACCCGGGTGAATAGAATATTTCAATTTATGAGACTCATGCATGATTAAGTCTCTCAAACCGCCAAAAAGTGGTAACCAGCTAAGATTTTTGATACAACGAGTTCCATCAGGACGAATTTCAAATGATTTGTCCATTCCTCGTAGGTTTTTGTTTTTGACATTTTCTTCTTTGTGGGCTTTATTTTGAGCTTCGAGAATTTAGGATAGTAATTTTGGATGAACGGTTAGGATCAATGCTCTAACTCAAAGTGGTTTGATTTGTTTCTTCTGGCTTAAGGCATCTGCCACAACATTTGCCTTTCCAGGATGATAGCAAATCTCATAATCATAATCTGCGGAGTATTCTAACACTCGCGTTGCCTCATATTCAATTTTTTTTGACAAAGAATGTGTTGAAGGCTTTTGTGATAAGTGAAAACTATACACTTTGTGCCATATAGATAGTGTCTCCAGATTTTAGGAGCAAATACCATTGCTCCTAATTCAAGATCATAAGTGGTATAGTTTTCTTCATGAGGTTTGAGTTGTCGAGATGCATATGCAATGACTTTTTCTCTTTGCATTAATACAGCTCCTAGACCTTGTAGAGAAGCATCACAGTAAACGACAAAGTCATCGTTTCCTTCTTGGTAATGCTAAGATTGGTGCTTCACAGAGTTTTTGTTTAAGGAGTTGGAAAACTGATTCTTGTTCTTCGGACCCCGATATATCTTATCTTTTCTGAGTTAATTTAGTCAAAGGCTTTGCAATTTTTGAAAAACCTTCGATAAATATTCGGTAATAGCCGGCGAGTCCTAAGAATTGAAACACTTCTGTGGGTGTAGTGGGAGATGTCTAGTTCTTAACAGCTTCAATCTTGAAAGGATCAACATGAAGTCCTTGACTATCAATGAGATGTCCAAGAAAATACACGATATGAATCCAGAAATCACATTTAGAGAACTTGGCATACAATTTCTCTTTTTGGAGTAATTCTAAGATTATTCTCAGATGATTTGCGTGTTCTTCTTTGTTACGAGAGTAGATTAAGGCATATCATGTATAATACTATTATGGAATTCTATTCCAATATGGTTTAATACAGGTTCATGAGGATCCATGGAACACAGCAGAGTGGCGTTTGGTTAGAGTCAATGGCATGACTTGAAATTAATAATGTCCATATCTTGTTCTGAAAGCAGTCTTAGGAATATCTTCGTCCCTTACTCTCAGTTGAGGATAGCCTGATCTTAAATCAATTTTTGAATAAACGCTCGAGCCTTGAAGTTGACCAAATAAGTCATCGATCTTGGGTAATGGGTAATGATTCTTTATGGTGGGTTTATTCAACTCTTGGTAATCGATGCACATTATAAAATATCCATCTTTCTTTTTAACAAATAAGACAGGATCTCCCCAAGGCGATGTACTTGGTCGAATGAAACTCGGTTGCTAGTCTTAAGTTGGTTAGATAACTCCTGCATTTTGAGGGCAATCTATAAGGTGTTCGTGCTAAGGGTGATCCGGGGTATTAAGTGATGTTGGAAAGTCTACTTGGCGAACGGAGGAAAGGCCAGGGAGATCTTCAGAAAACATCTTAAAATTCTTTGACGACGGGGATATCTTCATTAGTTTTTATCGTCTGATTTCTTTTCCATTATTGAATCATGAAAACTGACAACCTATGGATATATACCTTTCGGGTGTTTATAAAGGATATGAGATTTTAGTCGAGTATTTACTTTAATCATCTCGAAATGCATTAGAGTTTCAACGTTGATAGGATGTGAATGACTTTCTCTCACTAGAGGATGTTGGCATGATATTTAGACAACCAGTCCATACCAATGACAACGTCAAAACTACCTAGTTTAATTGGCATGACGATCGATTTTGAAGGTGGATTTAATAAGTTAGTGTCCAACTTTTATAGAACAGTCGTTGATTGTGCTTATAAGTTTCCGTCAGCCATTCGATGCTCATATAGAAAGTATCTATTGTAATCTGATGGAATATTTTGATAGAGGAAAGGATATGGATATAAAGTACTTCTATCAGCGTCCAGAGTAAAACAATACTTTTGGCTAATGCTGATTAGACTAGAAACGTACCCGTACTCCTCACGTTCGGGTCTCGATGAGCATTTTTATCTCTCTTGAGACGAATGTAGGCTCTTCTTGGTGGCATTTGAGTGTTGGTTTTTCGGCACTATTTGTATAATGCATTTTTGCATTCACCAATAGCATGACAAACAACAGTCATGATGTTTGCTTCACTTCACAGTGGCTGCTGCTTGCTTGCTCGGACAGTATCTCTGCTCAAATGGACAACCCGCGGTTGCACATATTACATTTGCAGTACAAGCGTCCGATGTGCTATGGAGAGTTCTCACGCTCTCTTGACAAAGGGAGGTCTCGTTCGGCATTACTATTGTTTCCAGTGGCGTAACACAACTTAAGCTTAACAGCTTTCTAAGAGATCTTCGGTTTGCTTGTAGTTGATGATTATTGCTAGAGGATTGGCGGGTGTATGGTTGTTAGGTGCGTGTGCTAGATCTTGCTACGGGATTGTTGTTGTTGTTGAAAGTTTTCTGTCGTTCAAACTTTTGTTTGTTATCTCTTGATACTTGCACTGGAGTATGCTTGGTTGATTTGATCCATTAACTTTGGGCTATCGTTAAGGCTTTCCTCCAAAGCGCAGATTGTAGGTGTAGAGGCAGTAACATTTCCTTCAATGCTTCGAAGTAGTCACATAAAGATGAAAGCCTCTCAAGAGTTTCTCATGTTTGGCACTCAATGTTCGGGAATGGGATTGTTTCATTCTTGGAATTTTCTTAACATAAGTTTAAGATACATTTTCCCTTTACAGCTCTAGATCTGTAAAGTTCTGAGTCTTCCAGTGTTTTTGATTGCTAGTTCGGGGATAGTGTCTGGCTTCGTCTAGAAGAAGCTTTTATTACTACAGTCAGGTGATTGATTGGCTTGCTCTACTCCATAGGTTGGGCATATGCATCTCCACCTATGAACAAGGCATCGTCAGTTAGAGTAACCCGTAGCAAATGTTACTCTTGGCGTTTCTTTAGAAACAATCTGCTACGAGAGAATACTGATTCGGTTCGTTCAAACTAGCAGTATTAAGGCAATGCTCACCTTACCGTACATTAAAGTAGCGTCATGGTTTAACAGCTAATGGAATCTTTATAGTTTACGTTTTTACTCTAAGGAGTTCAGTCAGGACGAGGTAGTTCTGTTAGGTATTACTGCATTTGCCCATTGTTGCAGTTGTCTTCATAGAGCCGCAGTGACACGCGTCAGCTCAACTGTTTGTCTGTATTGGATCTTGAGTATGGCCACGGTTCCACATGCGTTCTGATGTTGATGTTCTTTGTGGTAGCGTCATTTATCACACAAAAAGTCTACACGTAAATGGAATCACAAGTCCTAGAATGTTATAAAGGTAGTGCTTATTTTACACTGCTTAAGTTTAAGAATAAGCATGTTATAGGATGATGAAAATGACATTGATGCATCTGGATGGATGAATGATGAGATTTGTCGTAATGATGAATGATGTAGGATTGAAGATGGTAATAAAGCTTGTGGTATTAGAGATAACACACTGGTTGATAACGGGATTGCTTTGTATTAGAACAACTTGCTTGTTTATACATAGTCTTATAGATTTGGACAAGTGTTATCTTTTGTATACCAACATCCTCCGTGGCTAGGTTAAAATGGCTATAAACTAGAGAGTGTTGTTAACTAGAAGTTAGATGATCATTTCATACGGTTCTTGAGTTCGATGATGGAGTCTTGGAGATTTTCTATGTCCGCTTGGTGACGAGCATTCATGTCATTGATCCTGAAGCGGGCTAGAGAGGTCTTATAGTTACTTCCCATTTGTTTCCTCTGGAGTTTGGTAATTTGGGCACGAGCTTGTTGAAGTTCAGCTTCCAAAATATCGAAAATCTTGTTAGATGATTACTCGTCCTTTTCCGAAACCTTTGACTTTATCTTCTGTATGCACAATACGATCGAGAGAGAGTTCTCCTAAATGATTTAGAATTTCCTTGATTTGTTCCTCATGACGCTCCATGCTTGTCTTTCGAGAGCTTTCACCTATCTCAAAGGCTTGAGGTAGGGATGAAGAAGATGATCGGCCTCGTTTCTTAGGTGACAAAAATTCTTCCGGAAGAAAGGATTCTTGAGGTTTAGGTATTGAAGATGGCTGGTTTAATAGTTGGGGCAGGGATAGGTTACTTTTTCAGTACTAAAAGGCTTGTAAAAGCTTTCATGTAGGGATCATCATGAAATAACGAAAGAGTTGGTGAAGCTAGAGGGACTATTCCAAGTGAGTTGGAAGAGCTAGAGTAAGTTTTTCCCGGTGAAGTCGGGATATAATCCGGAGAAGCCGAAAGATGGTTTGGGAAGTTGGAGGAAAAGGCATCCTCCATATTGGAAGTAGGATGGTTGGGAGAAGACATCGTTCTGTTTAACAATCCAGCGGTACAACAATCATAATCATAGAAAACGAATCAAAAAGAGTCGTTTTTGAAAATTTAGTTATCATTCATTATTTCATCAGAGTTTTTTAAAATGAAAGGTCCCAAAATCTGTAATACAAAGTTTGAATGATAACGGTTTTTCCATCTTCATGTCCTCGCTACTCTGTGCCATAAGTTGCTTAGTTACCTGAGATAAAACATGCTAAAAAGTCAACACAAAGGTTGAGTGATATTCATAGGTTTAAGTAAAATAGTTTGAATGCAAGTGTGATATTGGGTTACGTTGTTATTACAACTCGTTATTTATAAACGCAATTATTATTGCCTTTAGTTATGAATCGTAAGCTTGGGATATGTTTGTTTCGTTATAGCCCCAAGGGTGCCTTTGCCAAAAACAACCGAGTTTATATTCTAATGATGTGCGATTGGTTTAACGGTATGATGGGTACACCACGGGGAGTCCACCTCAAATAGAATCTATTTACACATTCGTATGCTCACTCGTAAAGTAATAACGGTTCTTGATATTGGGGATCTAAAGGCAATTAGTATTTAGGCAATAATAAATCAGGAAAATATAGAATAATTGCATTTATAGTTTATAGCTTGTGTATTCCCCTTGCTGGTTTATTAAAAACATTAAAAGATTGAAATGCTGAGTGAGGCTATTGAACTCACCTTACAGGTATAGGAAATTTGATTGATAGCAAACGGTATATGGTATGAAAGTCAACAGGCTTCGTAACAGCAAACCTGGGGTGATATGGCAAGTATTAGTTTGATGTAGTTTAAAACTTTTATAAAGTATGTCATCATTGATTGAATTGTTATGGAGTATTGTATCACTGTTCGGGCCATCATAATTCAGAGGTCATTCAGTAAATGTTTGAGGAGCTAGGGCACTTTAAATCGTAAACCCAACAACTCAGTCAGAACGTAATACCAAGATGAAACCTCTTAATATGAAGCTCCCTAGTATTGTGATACGATATAGATTCGGGATAAGATTTTTATAAAGCACATCGATGATGAATTATATAACATAATCGGTTTTAAACGTTTTGCTCAATAACTGGAAATGTTAAGCACATCAAGCGTTAATTAAAGTTATGTCTTGTAAGGTTTTGAATACATTTTTATACTTTTTCAAAATGTTACATTTTAGACCCTTGAGAATGAAAAATGGCAAAATATACCCTTGGAGTTTGCACTTTTACGAGTTTGGTCCTTCTAGTTTAAAAGATGTACAAAGTAAACCTTGCACTTTGGAAAGTGACATAATAGACCCCTATAGTTATAACTTTAGAAAGATGACATTTTTAGTCCTTTTAGTTATAAGTTTAAGAAAGTTACGATATATACCCTTTTGCATGAAAAATGTATCGTTTTTAGTCCAAAATCCATAATAATGATATTTTTCAAATATGAAAAGTAATTTACAGGTTATAGCTTATTAATATAAGCTAAAATATGAAGATTTAACATAACAAAAGTTCAAAATAACAATTCGTTAAGCTAGAAATTGAAACGGGTTAAATTAGGGTTTCAAAATGAAAACGCGCAGGTTTTAAGCTCAAATTATTTCAAGACTTATTAAAGTACTTATTATAATGTTAGATAAGCTTATTAGGATAGATTATAACCATAGTTTACAACTTTAGCTTATAGATTAAGCAAAAACATGAAATTAGGGTTTCATGAGTTCGGTTTGGATCAAAAAGGTAAAACACATATGTTTTTGAGTTCAAAGCTTTATATAATGATTTAAGTATGATCATATGAACATTATAAGGGTATGAAAACAGAATGTAATCTTATGGAACCTGGTTTTGAGCTTATAGCTTAGAAATGGGTCGAAATCAGGACTTTTAGCTTCGTACCCCTAGAATAACGACTCCGTGGCTTCTTTTCTTGGTTTCTTTTGCTTCACTTCTATTCTTGAGACTTCTTAGGACCTCTTAGGATCTTCTTTGAGCAAAGTGTTGCTGCTATTAAGGGTTATAGAGGAGGAAGTGGGGGATGAGTTAGAATGAAGAGTTTATGCCCCTATTTATAGTCGAAATGAGCTTGGAGGCCAAGGGATACTTTGAGAACAGGTGTGGACATGTATGAGAGCTAGAGGGTGATGTGTAGAAGCTATGTGATGAGTTTCTAGGTCTAGAAACTAGCTTAAGGGTGTTGGCTTGTTCTTGTGATGCCACGGCTAAAGGAGAGACAAAGAGAGGTGATGTGGCTTATTTTAAGACCAAGAATGGACTAGATATTTAGGAGAGGTGCTTGTAAGAAGCTTAGGGATAGAGGTGCTTGTCATTGAGATGCTTTTTTACTAGAGAAGTTTAAAAATGGGTCAAAATGCAAAGATTGTGGGTCACGGGTACATTAGGGCTCATTAGGGCTCGAATTGAGTTTTCTTACTTGTTTTTCGAATGCATTTGATTAGTAATGATAGAGTGAGATCAAAATACTTTATTAAGGATTTTTAACACGAATTGATAGGTCGGTTAGAGTTTAAAATGGGGCAAAAATAAGTAAAACGGGTAATGTTCATATTAGGGCACGGTTAGGGTTTCTTGGATTTAATTCGCATACATTTGAAGTAAAATGATGACAATGATGATAGAATATTGATTTGACTAATGTTGTAAATTAAGTTTTTACAACTTATTTGAGTTAATGTTTTGGGGTTACAATGGATAAAATTCAAGAAACGTGTTCCATGGTTTAGAAAACTAGCCTCGAATTTTTAGGGTTTAGGTTTTGAAATTTAGGGTTTTGAGTGTAAAAAATACTGTCGAATTGGAGATTATGATAGAATAAGTAGGGTTTTACACATTGGTATTATATTGAGTGTAGTAGCTTGTACAAAAGTGGTGGTGAAGAAACTAGAATGAAAAACGAGGTAAAACGGCTATTTTGATGTCATGCTCTAATGACTTGTATATTGTTGCTTTTCAAGGACTTTGCACTTTGATTTGGAAGGAGTTTATATTTCAAATGAGATGTTATATTACTTGTACATATGCTTTGGTAACTTGTACATTCACTTATAGATATTAATCTTTCATGGAATTAGGGTTTAGAGGTAAACGATAACGGTTTAAAGCCCGTTTTGATATAACTTTGCAAATGGTACATTATATGAATAATGTACTTTGTAAAAATGATATTAAGATATTGACTTGACATGTTATGATGTTTTCTTGATATATATGTAGATAGGATTGCCATAAGTAGGTTGCGTGAGCTCGTTAACTTTAGTTATGCAAGTTATGTTGCATATTGAGATATTGGTAATGCAAGTAATGTAATAAAGCGAAAAATTTCCTTGAAAAAGGTGGTTCATATATAATAGATAGATAGTACATTGCATCTAACTTAATAGATGGATACTTACATTGATGAAATAGCGAGGTCTGTGTATAATTTCATCCTTTTTGTCTCTGATCTTGCGAAATTCATTCATTTATTCTAGCATGCATCTCAATTTCCTTAGTGAACAAGGAAATCTATTTCAAACAAATGGAAGCACTTCTTTATTACTTTTAATCCTTGTGTATATCCACAAATACAAAGAAACCATAAGCACTACTGTTATGAGCATATACTAAGAACATGCAATTCACAGTTTCAGGTCAAATCTCTTGAACCTTAGGGTTCAATACAGATATCTTAGCTAAATACCCCCCACAGTTGTAAATACTTATAAGATAGTTTTCTTCTCACCCATATAGTTCATAAAATTGTCTTACTTTCTTTACAAGGATATCTAAAAGATAAGTAGCCGATATAATCGCTTTCCCCCATATGCCATGGCTTAAACCAGGACTTACTGTCACACCTCGCAATTTTCGATATTTTAAATGACTATTTTACCCTTTGACTTTTCGGGTCCGATTTGACTTCTTAACTTTTGACCTTTTTTTCGTCACATAAAAACGATTACCGCGTAACTGGTAAAATTTTCGGAACATATTTTAATAATAAATCATATTTATTATTACATTTCTGAGTACTTAATCATTTTTAAAAACTCATTGACTTGATAACTGAGAAAATATAGATTTATTCCTAAGTTAACTTATCAAACACGACTCGCTAAATCACGTTTTCACAACTCGGACTCTAAAGCAAATTTTTATGGTAAAAACGACATTTCCTGACAACTTTTTAGGTTTTTTACCGAGACCCGAAAACAGTCAGAACGTGAATGAAATACCCTGCAAGATTAGAAACGATGAAAATAATTATATTTATTATTTAATTAACACTTTTTATAAATAAAAAATATTTTAATAAATTAGTATTTTTTTATTCGAAACGTTTGTTGCTAACGCGATATATGAGTTAGAAAATATATTTTTATTTTTATTTCTGGACGAGACGGTAAACTCCGGTTCACAAATAATTAACGAAATTTTTATTTTTGTATTATAAAATATTTATGAAATATTATCAAATAAATACTCGTTTTTATCGGAAAAATAATTTGGAAAACAATGGCGCGAGTTTCAGTGACTTAGAATCAACGATTTAATAGTTTCAAACGAGTCACGATCCGATAGTTATAAAAACTACCATCTAAAAATTTACATTATTAACCCCAAACTATTTACTCACTTTAAATTTCATATTAAACTTTATATACTGAATAATCTCAGTTCTATTATAATTTAGATTCATTTTAACACAAAACACTCACACAATTGTACAAACCTCTCTCTCCCCCAACCCAACTTCGGTCATCACTTCTCGGCACACACCCGCCGCCGCCCGGCCACCATAGCAGAGCACACGACATGGTTTTCCAGACCGGAAACATAAAAACATTTTCTCATCTCCGGATCTACCCGTATCATCCTCACCTACCACGCGCACACTCGCCATCACAGCACGTCGCCACCATCCACACACATACTTCATCTCCCTCCCTTCATTAAATTCGGCGCCGTCGCCGGAATCCGGCCACCCTCCGGCGAACACCACACCAGTCGGCCACCATCTCCCTCCTCACCATATCATCCTCGTCACCTTCAACACCACGACCACCGCACCATCGACGTCATCACCATCGTCGCCTCATCACTGCCACCCCCATCACACCTATGTCGCCACGTCAACACCATCAACATCATCACCTCCATCCATCATCTCCACGCCACCTTTTCACCTCACACCCGACACCAACCCACAACCGACGCACCACCTGGGCTGCCACCGTCGCCACACCACCACTACCCTCACCAACCGTACGCCATCATCATCATCGTCCACACCTCTGACCGCCGCTGCTACGCCATCACCTTCACCCCCTTCACAGCCACCGAAACCACCACCACTCTACCCCATTTTACCCCAAGTTTGGATGGTTGTAATTGCTTATGCTTAATTTTAGTTTTATTTGCTTTTATTGATTTGGTTTTCTTTTTTTATCTTTGCTTTCACTAGTATACACACCTACAGGTGTATTTATTTTTGCGTATAAACAGCCCGAAAAGGGTGTTTGGATTGGCGGTTAACAGCCCCTAAGAGGATGTTTAGTTGCTGCGTTTACAGCCCCAACGGGGTGTTTGGATCTGCGTTTTTACTGTAGCATAGGGGTGTTTGTTTCTGTGGTTAACACCCACATAGGGTGCGTTTGGATTTGAGTTTAACAGCCCTAAAGGGGTGTTTGGTTCGCTGTGTAATCACCCCAAAGGGGTGCGTTTGGGGCAGCAGCACCATTAGGGTGCGTATGGGTTATTAACCCTAATAAGGGTGTGTTTGGTTTTGCGTTTAATAACCATTAGGTTGCGTTTGGTTTTACTTATATTTGATGTATATGTAAATATGACTAGTTAATTAATTATGAAACGCGTAAGTATTTGCAAAATTGATTGGTTAAATGAGAAAAACATTGAGTTTTGTAGAAATGGTAAAGTGTATAATACGGAATTGGGTCATTGCCGAAATTTATTAAAAATTTAGATGCTTAGTATAGTATCTTTCACTTAAACTTTTATTATTTTAGAAAACCGATAAAAGTTACGAGATATAATCTGAGGATTATAAATTTTTAATGATACAATAAACCGGTGAATAATCGAAAGCTATACTTTTACAAACGAGATAAACATTTTAACTAAAAATCGTCAAGAAGACAAAATACTAAATTATAAAACATTATTTTATAATTTTCGACTAATAGACAAAATAATAAGTTTTGTAAAAACTTTAAAAACGACCTTTATTTAATTCGTAACTTTAAAACGCGTGTTTACTTTAAAAACGACTCTTTATCAATTTAATTAGTGACTTTTGAAAACATGTCGAATTATATTATTACCATTATTTTTAATCACGTTTCTTATATAATACTTGTAAAGTGTTATGTACTACGACTTTTCCTTTTGGATGTTTGTCTTTATTATATACTTCACCATATGAATTATATAATTGTTCCTTTTTCATATATAATATATACGGAATATATTACATACTTTGCGTTTTCTTTTTGGTGTATTTTATTTAACCAACCACCAAACTCATCCAACTTGAAACCCAAATCCTTTATCAACGTGTCGCGTTGATATACTCATCCATCGAAAGACCCAAATTCATCATCCTAAACTAGCGGGATATAACCGTTAAGTTAAGCTGCAACTTCTTGGCCGAGCCGTTTCATTCTCCGTTTGTGCTGTGATTATTATTTGCATTTCTGCTAGTTTCTCTGCAACATCAAGGTGAGTTCATAGCCCCACGTTTTACTTGTTTTACATATACTTTACTACTTTTAGGGTAGTGAGAAAGAGTTGAGAAACTTGCTCGATTACAAAAACTGTTACATGATTGATATCACAATCGTTTTTACTTATGGGATTTAAGTACGTAAGCTGTTACAAAAATGTTGATTTCTTTTACGTTGGACACAAGTGTTTCTGTTATCGTTTCCTGTTTAAGTGTTGCCTAAGTAGCTTACAAACCATTATTGCCCGAAATATCATGAACCGTTAGTCACCTATGGCCAATTGGATTGGTTGCTAAGTGACCCGCGCCGGAATGGTTAATTAATAGATTATTGGGACTAATTATCCGATCTGCTTTGGTTCCAATGTAAAGAACAAACAAAAATATGTCAATATCGGATGTGCGTTGTGGTTGGTCTTGGTTTTGGGACACCAGTTAAGGGCAGAAGAGAGAAAATATACTATGTGGCATGTATGATATGCCCTACTTTATTAGCATCAGTGTCATGAGCTTAGCGCAACAATAATTACTTGCATGTGATGTTGTATTTGTTATAACGGTCACATGTGGATTTGTTTGTGAAGTTATATCTACTATAACTGTCAATACGCTTTTGCAATCTTGTGGTCCACAACTTCTTTGGGTTTTGGAAACATTTCCAATTTAAGAACCACTTTTTTTTTCCCATAATACCTTGAGTGAATGAAGCTTGTATTCACTAAACCGTTTTTGTATTCACTAAACGTTTTTTATCCTCGTAAATGTTTTACTTAAACATATGAATTCACTCAACTTTATGTTGACCGTTTTTAGCATGTTTTTCTCAGGTGATTAGCTTTGGACTTCTTGACGTGCTATGTGGAGTTTACATGCAATATGATACTCTCTTTCAAGACTTATCAAATTATCATACTCGTTGTCTTTTCAAAAACTAACTTATGCTTCCGCAACTTTTTAAATGTCGCTTTTGCATTCTTTAGTATCAGTTAAATATTGTAAAATTTATCAGTTTTATTAAATGCAACGAGTTATGATTTTTAAAACGTCCATTAGTGGTCGTTCTCTTGTGCCTTGTGTTTGGATTATGATGACGTCACGCCCTCGGACACGTATTCTGTCCAGGCCCCGTCTGGGGGTGTGACATATTGGTATCAGAGCCAAGGTTATAGAGAACCAGGTAGATATCTAGGTAGAATATCTAGGTCTGGTCTATAACCAGTATGTGATCCTTACGTGATTTTATGTGTGCCTTATACGTGCTTTTGCTATGGCGTATATGTGATTATCATCTTGCTTTGAGCAAGCTATGTTATGGGTTTACCTCTGCCCTGCGTTTAAGTTGCGTTGCGTTTAGTTTTGCCCTTGAGCTCTATTTTGCTATGAGCTTACGTTTGTCTTGCGCTTACCTTTTCACTGCGGTCATCTTTTCTTTGCGGTTTACGTTTGCGTTACGTATATTTCCCTACTTGTTTATGTAGAAGTTGTCTATATAGATACTGAATCCTCATCTAAGACATTGTGAGTGACACAATAGTCTCGTTTATTCTAATGGTCTTTAAAACTCTTCACGACTTTACATTATATCGTTTTGCATAACTTTGAAAATTGTCGTAGTCTGCCGACCCCACTGGTTATCCCACTATTCGACTTTGAACACCCGTCCTATACTGTTGAAACATCTAAGTTATCTTGTTACGTCTCAATTTCTCTTACTTCTCGTAACTCCTAGAAGCATGCCGATTAATTCGCCCACAACTTTAACCCATCACCTCATAACATCCTACTTTTGGAAACACGACTTTTAAAATTCGACTTATTTCATTTTCTTTACTTCATTCGATTTCGAAGTGAATACCGACGACGAAACAAGGAATGAGTTCCACGAGGATCGAGTGTATTGTAACACAACGAATTGCTAATGCTATTGAAGCTAATACTGTCTATGAGGAAAGAATTCACATGGCTCGCGACTAAATAGATTAGGTCGTACGTTAGGAAACCAAGGTAGTAAGGAATGCCAACAACAAAATAAATGACAAAAGGTCGTGAGATCTCCTAATTGCTATAAACCTAAATTTTCAAGGACGCTATATAAGTAGCAAAAAATTTCCCTTCCACAGCAAACGCAAGTATGACATACTGAGGACCATGCATTGTAAGTTGCAATAACTACAAGATTTTGGCCATGTGCAGTAGGAATTATGGGACCCCGTTTCGTTATTCAACTTAGAGGCCTAGTGACAAATCAGAAATCTGAAACTGTAGAACCGTCATTTAGGAGGGTTAAAACTGCTTGGAGCTCTAAACGCCGTAAGGATAAACGTGATTTTTAAGGAGGAGATTTCTACCCTATCTAGTGAACTACTAAGTAGACTTAGATTGTATTATCTAAGAGTGTGTTGACTAGTACTTACCTGTGAATTATCGTGTATTGTATGGATTTCCTTAAAATCCTTTTTGTCAATGTGTGTCATGATGATTCGGTCAGTTTTACACTTCAATTCTCTAATAAATATATGTAGCTACTCTTTGAGCTGTTTACTGTACTTATAACCCAATCTCATATATTTATGTAAATGCCTTGTTGTAGTTAAAACTAGTGGATGGTATCCTGTATATGAAACTATTTTAGTGTCATCTTTTTTAAACCTAGTTATTTGTCGCGTTATGAACTATTTTACACCCAGTTTACAATCCTGTTTGCTGATAGCTTCTTGTTTATTTTAACACCTTATAAACTATTTTGATATCATTTCATAAACTGTTTTGTCAACATTTTATAATTTTCCTACTATTACTTCATAACTTATTTGACTATAAATTAATAAACTAACTCGTTTTCATTTTATAACCTATTTTATGGTTAATTATAAACTCTTTTGCTACCCTATTATAAATTATTTTGCAATTATCTTACAAACAAATTCCGTGTCACCTCACAAATTATTTCGTTGTCATTTATAAACTATTTCGCTGTCAATTTATGAAATATGTCGTCAACATCTTATTAACTACTTCGTGTCTTTTATAAACCAGTACGTTGCCACTTTATAAACTGTTGGGTTGTCAACTCGTAAACCATTGGTTACCATTACATTATAAGTCGTCACGTAACTTTCTCGTAAACTATTTTGTTATCGCCTCATAAAACATTTCCCGTTATCTTACAAAATATCTTGCGTCGTTATATAAACAACCCTGTTTTCATTACCACGAATTGTTTTGCTACCTTATAAACTATATCGTTTATACCGTATGAGATTTTTTTATATATAACATTAGTTTGACGAAATGAGCATTTTATCGTTATTTCCTAAATTATGCATAGCCTAATCACCTATGGATAATTCAGGAAGGACCATGTTATGCTGGGAGTAGTCACCATAATTTTTTTGTCAAATTACCCTTACGCTCCATCTCTATTTTCTTCTCTTCCTCTACATTGTTAACGAGATTATATTGTACTTGTATTTTATAAATATTTTGCGTGCGTATTCATGAGTCGTGTCAGTCACGTGTATTTGTATTCGTCAGCATCATAACTAAGCTGATTTTCTTCAACCTTGGTATATAGAAACACCATACCCTTAGCCGGGAGACCGAATCCTACTCTTTGTAGTCGCGATAAATATGGATTGTAAGAATTTAGAATGTACCGAACTTATAGCTCAAATTGGGTTGTAACCAAGAGAACTAGGAGATTTCCTTCAATATACTTACCTTTTTGTGAGTTAGACTCACGCAAATTATGAGATTCTCGTATCGACAAAACTTTTGATGGACCTGAAGTTGAAGCAATAGGAGTGATGGATATGCATCGATAGTTACTAGTAAACAGAGTTGTTAATAGGATTGGTACGTTGGAGCGGGATAACTTGAGACTCGGAGGCACGTTATGTGTTGAGAGAAAGAGAGTTGACCGACTCCGGCGTAGTACGTCGTATACTCAAAAGGAATTGTAAGACCGAGTTCCTCACCCTGGAGAGCTCTGATATTGTTCGTCAAAAGGAAGGATGGATCCTTTAGGATGTACACGGACAAGCCGAGAATTTAACAAGCTAACCGTTACCCGTTATCTAGTATAGACGATCTTTTCAATCAACTACGAGGATGTAGCGTCTACTCAAAAATCGACCTAAGGACTAGCTACTACCAACTGAATTCATGAGTATGAACTCGAACCCGATAATCACCGGAAATCCTTTAAAAAGATCTAGAAACACGATCGTGTCTTACCACTCAGCAGAATCTTAAGACCTCACTTGAACTACCTTATCTCATTCTTAAGTTATTACTTTTCCCGTGAGCTCCTCCCATTTGTTGACCTTTATTCTGGGGATATTGTTTCTCAAAATGTCCACTCTCCGCATCCCATCACCGTTTGTTATAGTTATTGTTGCTGTGTATTCTTATACTTTTGATTCACGACTCCATATGTTTGTGCTATGATTTTTAAATGAATAAAATGAATAAATATTTTAATAAAGATTTTTGATGATTTCGGATATATAAATTGTTCTTGTTGAGAGGATGTGAGAATTGTGAGTTGCAACAAAGATGGCGATAAGGTTATGCTTGAATTATAGTGAATTTTGTTGATTGGTTTTGGCGTAAAAGAATTTTGGATAGTTTGGAAAATATTGTGGCATTATGGTCAAGTCCATGGGTGATTTATAAAAATATAGTTGTTGGTCCGAGTTTTAAATGAGGGTAAAACGGACGTTTAAAAATGTCTCGAAAGGTTTATTAAGTGTCGAAAGTTTTTGAAAATATTTGTGGAGCTTCTTAATATCAAAACGAAGGTTTAGAAATTTTTCTAAAAATGATAAGTCGTTGACGTTGGTCATTTCTAAATAGCAATTTATATATATATATATATATAATATATAATATATATATAAATCTAAAAAATATAAATAAAAATATATATATAAGCAACTAAGTATTTTGGTTAGACGATAGTTTTCACTAGTTCGTCTTTGAAATTGGCATATTAAATTATGAGATATGCTTTAGACACCCCAAAATAGTAACTTTTTCGTAAGAGCGTCGTAACATCTTCATAAACTTAACCAGTTAATAAAAATGCATTTTGTTGACTAAACTAAAGCACAAACATACATGGTTGTCTATTTCGTTATTGAACGTTGTGTGCAACGTTTCTTTATTTCTATTATTTCTCGTTCTACGACGCATCTATTTATTAAGTCGCGATTAGAGCCGTTCGGTTATACTTTATTCTCCTCCTCTGCTTATGGGGTGTTAAGCCATGATTCATCATCGTACTTTCTAAGTAAGTTGAATACTTATATTCATTAGCCTCGTCCGATATTAATCATCGAACCTTATCGATATCAGAAACCAAACTTTGCCTTTAACCATTTGCAACCCTTATACAGGCGTACCCACGCGCCTACACTTTCTCTTTGATATTTTCACCATTAAGGGACTTTCTTTATAACGCGTTTAGATCAATCATAAAACTTGTAGTGATATTTTTTCTAAAATACTCATTTTAATGGATTATATATCCTGGTCAAACCCAGCCAAAATGTATGTTTTATTAAGTAATGTTCAAAACTCAATCTCTGCCTAAAATACAGTTATAACGTCATGTGCTATACGGTTTATAAACCCTAAACTTTTCTGGTCGCAAAATCGGTAACAAAAAATCGAATCCCGTGACGGATTCCTTTTAATGGAAGTAATCCACAAACCCGAAATTTTCCAGAATTTTAAATTACTATTTTACCCTTTAACTGTCCGGTTCCGACTTACTTGTTGTCTTTTAAACCTTTTAAAAGTCAAATAACAAACAATACCGCTACACATTATTTTTTGAAACTATTTAAATAATAAATCATATTTACCATTAGTATCGCTCATTTGCAAATTTAATTTTTCTAACTATTTACTTGAAAACGAAAGATATTGTTATTCTAAATTGACTTATCAAAACGACCCGCAAACCCTGTTTGTCCACAACTCGGATCTCTAAAGCAATTTTATTAAAACGACATTCCGGACAACTTTTCAGTTTTTACCCTACAATCAAATCAAACCAAAAAATGACTGTAAATAGCCTCAGCAAATTTAACACGCGCACGCACGCGTACCGACACCAAAAGAATAATTAAATTATATTAAATAAATCACTTTTTATTAAATAAAAATATTTAATAAATTATTTAGCATTTTATTTCAAAAACGTTCGTTAAAAACGTGAATATTAAAGTAAAGTTTTATTTTACGGACAAAGGTTACCCGTGAGACCCCATGGTTACCAAATATATAATAAACATTTTAAAATAAATTCTATAAAACATTTATAAAATAAGTCATGTAAATACTCAATTTTATGGGAAAAACTATTTGAAAAATAATGGCGAAATTTTCGTGTTTTAAATCATCCGTTTATTAGCCCAAATTAGACCCGAACCGTTATTTTACGAAAGTTACACTCTAAGTCCCTGTGAAAATACTTACACCATTAACCCTAAACTATATTACACTTGACACATTATTTAAAAAAAAAACTTTTCTACTATATAAAACCAACCCTAATTAGGGTTTCATCATTTTTATAACATAACCATCACACACATACTTCATCTCCCTCCTCTCATTAAATTCGGTGCCGTCACCAGAATTCGGCCACCTACCGGCGAACACCACACCAGCCGGCCACCATCTCCCTCCTCACCATATCATCCTCGTCACCTTCAATATCACGACCACCGCACCATCGACGTCATCACCATCGTCGCCTCATCACTGCCACCCCCATCACGCCTATGTCGCCACGTCAACACCATCAACATCATCACCTCCATCCATCATCTCCACGCCACCTTTTCACCTCACACCCGACACCAACCCAATCACCACCATCGCGTCCAACCCACAACCGACGCACCACCTGGGCTGCCACCTCTCCACAACCAACCACTACCTCTCACCAACGTCACGCCATCATCATCATCGTCCACAACCACTGACCGCCGCTCACGTATCCATCACCTATAAACCAAACCCTTCACAGCCACCGAAACCACCCTCCACTCTTACCAAACCATTTTACTCGCCCAAGTTTGGATGGTTGTAATTGCTTATGCTTAATTTTAGTTTTATTTGCTTTTATTGATTTGGTTTTCTTTTTTTATCTTTGCTTTCACTAGTATACACACCTAAAGGTGTGTTTGTTTTTGCGTATAAACAGCCCGAAAAGGGTGTTTAGATTGGCGGTTAACAGCCCCTAAGAGGATGTTTAGTTGCTGCGTTTACAGCCCCAACGGGGCGTTTGGATCTGCGTTTTTACTGTAGCATAGGGGTGTTTGTTTCTGTGGTTAACACCCACATAGGGTGCGTTTGGATTTGAGTTTAACAGCCCTAAAGGGGCGTTTGGTTCGCTGTGTAATCACCCCAAAGGGGTGCGTTTGGGGCAGCAGCACCATTAGGGTGCGTATGGGTTATTAACCCTAATAAGGGTGTGTTTGGTTTTGCGTTTAATAACCATTAGGTTGCGTTTGGTTTTACTTATATTTGATGTATATGTAAATATGACTAGTTAATTAATTATGAAACGCGTAAGTATTTGCAACATTGATTGGTTAAATGAGAAAAACATTGAGTTTTGTAGAAATGGAAAACGTCGTATATACGACTTGGTCATGCCGAAATTTATAAAAATTTATATGCTTAGTATCTTTCACTTAAACTTTTATTATTTTAGAAAACCGATAAAAGTTACGAGATATAATCTGGGGATTTTAAATTTTTAATGATACAATAAACCGGTGAATAATCGAAAGCTATACTTTTACAAACGAGATAAACATTTTAACTAAAAACCGTCAAGAAGACAAAATACTAAATTATAAAACATTATTTTATAATTTTCGACTAATAGACAAAATAATAAGTTTTGTAAAAACTTTAAAAACGACATTTATTTAATTCGTAACTTTAAAACGCGTGTTTACTTTTCTGTAAGAACTCTTTATCAATTTAATTAGTGACTTTTGAAAACGTGTCGAATTATATTATTACCATTATTTTTAATCACGTTTCTTATATAATACTTGTAAAGTGTTATGTACTACGACTTTTCCTTTTGGATGTTTGTCTTTATTATATACTTCACCATATGAATTATATAATTGTTCCTTTTTCATATATAATATATACGGAATATATTACATACTTTGCGTTTTCTTTTCGGTGTATTTTATTTAACCAACCACCAAACTCATCCAACTTGAAACCCAAATCCTTTATCAACGTGTCGCGTTGATGTACTCATCCATCGGAAGACCCAAATTCATCATCCTAAACTAGTGGGGATATAACTGTTAAGTTAAGCTGCAACTTCTTGGTCGAGCCGTTCCGTTCTCCGTTTGTGCTGTGATTATTATTTGCATTTCTGCTAGTTGCTCTGCAACATCAAGGTGAGTTCATAGCCCTACGTTTTACTTGTTTTACATATACTTTACTACTTTTGGGGTGAGAAACATGCTCGATTACAAACTCGTTACATGATTGATATCACACTCGTTTTTACTTATGGATTTAAGTACGTAAGCTGTTACGAAAACGTTGATTTCTTTTACGTTGGACACAAGTGTTTCTGTTATCGTTTCCTGTTTATGTGTTGCCTAAGTTACTTACAAACCATTATTGCCCGAACTATCATGAACCGTTAGTCACCTATGGCCAATTGGATTGGTTAAGTGAGCGCGAATGCGTAAATAGATCTATTGGGACTAATTATCCCTATCTGCTTTGGTTCCACTGTGAAGAACAAACAGATATATGTCATGTCGATGTGCGTTGTGCGTTGTGCGTTGTGGTGGTCTTTGGTTTGGGACACCAGTTAAGGGCAGGAATACTATGTGGCATGATATGATATGCCCTACTTTATTAGCATCGGTGTCATGAGCTTAGCGCAACAATAATTACTTGCATGTGAAGTTGTATTTGTTATAACGGTCACATGTGCTTTGTATGTGAAGTTATATCTCCTATAACTGTCACATACGCTTTGAAATCTTGTGGTCCACACTACTTTGGTTGAACATTTCCAATTACTAACCACTTTTCATAATACCTTGAGTGAAGCTGTATTCACTAAACATTTTTTATCCTCGTAAATGTTTTACTTAAACATATGAATTCACTCAACTTTATGTTGACCGTTTTTAGCATGTTTTTCTCAGGTGATTAGCTTTGGACTTCTTGACGTGCTATGTGGAGTCTACGTGCAATATGATACCCTATTTCAAGACTTATCAAATTATCATACTCGTTGTCTTTTGAAAAACATAAATTTCGCTTCCGCTATCTTTTAAAACTAAATTATGCTTCCGCTACATTTTACTTATGCTTCCGCAAATGTTTAATTTCTTTTAAATCTTGTAAAACTTATCTATTTTTAAATAATGCAACGAGTTATGATTTTCAAAACGTCCATTAGTGGTCGTTCTCTCGTGCCTTGTGTTCGAAATATGATGACGTCACGCCCTCGGACACGTATTCCGTCCAGGCCCCGTCTGGGGGTGTGACAGATTGGTATCAGAGCCAAGGTTATAGAGAACCAGGTAGAATATCTAGGTAGAATATCTAGGTCTGGTCTATAACCAGTATGTGATCCTTACGTGCTTTTATGTGTGCCTTATACGTGTTTTTGCTATGAGCTTACGCTTATCTTTTCTCTGCGATTATCTTTTCTCTGCGGTTATCTTTTCTCTGAGGTTATCTTTTCTTTGCGGTTATCTCTTCTCCGCGGTTTACGTTCGCCTTACGTTTATTCCTCTATTTACTTATATGGAAGTTGTCTATATAAATATTAAACCTTTCTAAGACATTGTGGATGACACAATGGTCTCTAAAATTTGTCTAAGACATTGTGAGCGATGCAATGGTCTCGAACTTATTTTTCATAACCTTATACAATATCGTTTTACACGCAATCCTACTGTTTTTCACGGTATTGAGGGAGCTGTCAAATTACGAAGATGGTTCGAGAAAACTGAGAGTGTTTTTGGAATCAGTGAATGTGTAGAGGGCAAAAAGGTTAAGTTTGTTGTTGGTGGAATGCTAAGGTTGCAACCTTGGGTTTGGAGACTGTAAACCAAATGCCTTGGACCGAGATGAAGCAACTGATGACTACAGAATTTTTTCCGATAGAAGAAGTTCAAAGAATAAAGCATGAACTGTGGAACTTGAAGGTCAGGGAGTATAATGTTGTGGCTTATACTCAGAGGTTTAATGAGCTAGCTTTAATGTGTTTGAGAATGGTGGAGCCTGAAAGAGTGAAGGTTGATGCTCACATCCGAGGATTGACAGATAACATTAAGGGCGAAGTGACATCTTCTAAGCATGCTAATCTGAATGAAGCCGTACGTATGGCTCATAAGTTAATGGAACAGAAATTGTAAGCTAGGGATGAAAGAGTTTTGGAAGGAAAGAAGCGAAAGTGGGAGATCCTTCAAAGTGGAAGTAGTAGTGGTAAGATCAACCATAAGGACAACTCACGCCAAACTTCGCAGAATAACCAAAAGCAAGGGAACCCACGAGCTATGATTACTGCTCCTACTGATGGAAATGTGACTTCTGGATCACTTCCTTTGTGTGAACGTTGTTTTACTCGCTGTAATACCCCCATTTTTACATATAGCAGCGGAAGCTAATCTGGGGTATTACTTCAAGGTACAACAATCATAATCATAGAAAACGAATAAAAAGAGTCGTTTTTGAAAATAAGTTATCATTAATTATTTCTTCAGAGTTTTTACAAACGAGAGGTTCCCAAAATCTATACAATAAAGTTTGAATGATAATGGTTTTTCCATCTTCATGTCCTTGCCACTCCGTTCATTAGATACCTGAGAATAAAACATGCTAAAAAGTAAACTCATTTGGTTAGTGAATCCATGGTTTAAGTAATTATAATTTTGAATGCAAAATACGGATTTGGGTTACGTTTGATATACACCTGGTATTGAAAACATATTGATTTTTTCCTTCTAGCTCTATGAATCCAATAGCCTTAGGGTATGGTGATACATTATAGCCCCTGCAGGTACCTTTGCCAAAATACCGCGGTGATTTCTAATGATGTGCAATTGGTTACACGTAACTGGGTTCACAAAACGGGTGAGTCCAGCCCAAATAGAATCTATTCACTCATTCTCGGCTTACTCGGAGAGTAATTAACGGTTCATGATTATGGGGGGACTTTAAAGGCAAAGCACTTACTTAGGCAATAGTAATTGAAATAGCATACAGAATAATTGCATTCATGTTTTTAGATGTATACCCTCGCGGGTTTTTAAAACATTTGAAAATATGGAAATGCGAGGCTATGATCTCAACTGATCAATTATAGGGGAATTGATAGAAACTGTTTATGAAATGAAAGTAACGGTTTCGACATGGGCAAAACTGGGTAATATATGTCAAGTCTTAGTTTGATTGAATATGTAAGATTTTACATCGATGTCGGTTTTGATATTAAAATTATCATAACACCGTTTGGGCCATCATAATTCAGAAGTCATTCAGTTAAACGTTTGAGGAGCTGGGCACTTTAAATCGTAACCCAACAACTCAGTCAGAACGTAATACCAAGATGAAAGTCCTTAATATGAGTCCCTAGTATTGTGTTATGATATGAAGCCGGGACATGATTTTTGGAAAGCTCATCGATGATGAATGATATAATAGTTATAACATAAGCAGTTTTAAGCATTTTATTCAATATCTGGAGATGTTAAGCACGTCAAGCGTTAATTAAAGTTATGTCTTGTAATGTTTTGAAATTGTGTTTTTTATATTTTTTTAATGTTACAATTTTAGACCCTGAGTTTGAAAAGTGGCAGAATTTTCCTTGGAGTTTGTACTTTTACGAACTTTGGTCCCTCAGTTTAAAAGTTATACTAAGTAAACATTGTACTTTTAAAAGGGGGACAGAATAAGACCTGGTAGTTATAACTTGATAATTACAATTTAGTCCTTTTAGTTATAGTTTCTGAAATTCGTATATACTCTTGCATGGATAATTTTTACAATACATGTCCAAATTGCCATGCATGCTTATTATTTACTTTTAATAGACATTTATTAGTTTAATAAACTAAAATTGAAGTTTTAAAACAAACGCAAGTTTAAATATCGATTCCGTTAAGCTAGGAAGCAAACGGGGTCATATTGGTTTTAAATGAATAACGTGCGGGTTTTAGCTCAATTCTTTCATGGCTTATCAAGCAACTATTTTAATGTTAGTTAAGCTTATTGGGATAGATTTTATCAATATTTACATGCTTAGCCTTATAGATTAAGTAAAAACTGAAATTAGGGTTTGGGTGTCGGTTTTTGGATCAATAGCATTACAATAGGTTTTTCATGAAAATGGATCAAACAAGAGTTCATGAACATTCATAAGAACATTATAAGAGTATGAGAGCAGGTTTGATGATATGAAACCTGAGTTTGAGCTATGATGATGAATAATGGAGTCGTATGGGTTATTTTGGGTTGAAACACCTTTGTTCGCCTAGTTTCTTCACTCCGAGACTTCAATTCTACAGGGCTTCTTTTCTTAGACTTCTTTAATGATCCTAGGATCATAAGGGAGCAAAGGATTGCTGCCAATTAGGTTATAGAAGGAGGAGGGTTGGTGCGAGTTGAAATGAAAACAAGAGTGCCCTATTTGTACTCGAATTTAGGTGAGGTGAGTAAGCAAGGCTTAGTTTCTAATCTTGACACATATGAGGTCTATTAGGGGATGTGTAGAAGCTAGAAATTCAGGTGTGGAGGTCTAGGAAAATAGATTGAAGTGTTGGACCTCCCTAGTACTTGTCGCGGCTGCATAGAGGAAAAAGGAGGCCATGTGCCTTCATTTTTAACCAATAATGGTTAAGAAACTGAAGGTAAAGCTGGATCCAAGATTTCTAGAAGGAGTTCATGTAAATATCTTGCACATGGATGGGTCTTAAATGGGTCAAAGAAGGCAAAGAAAGGGTGCGGGTCTGTTTTGAGCTCGACAAGGGTTTTCACAAGTTTTCTCACTTATATTTCGTGTATATTGATCATGGATGGTTGGAAAATGTTCTCAAGGTCTGTAATAAGAAGTTTCATTAGGATTTAGCAATTGGTTTGGGTTAAAATGGGTTAAAAATGATGAAATGAGGTCACGGGTTCCATTTGGTACGGTTTAGGGTTTTCTTGACTTTCTTTGCTTATAATTCGTGTACATTGGACCAAGATTGATAGATTATTGATCCTAGGTAGTATATTAAGGATTATAATCAAAAGTTGAGAGGTGGTTTGGGTTAAAACGGGTAGAAAATGAGTAAACGGGTCAAAAGTTCAATTAGGGCACAATTAGGGTTTTCTGGATTTATTTCTTGTATAATTGAAGTTGAATGATGAAATGATTATGGAATATGATTGAGAATGTTTTAATTTATGTTATTACAACTTATTTGAGAGTTGGTTTGGATTTACAATGGATACAAATTAAGAAACGAGTCATGGTTTAGAAACTAGCTCGGTTTTAGGGTTTAGGGTTTTGAATTAGGGTTTTGAATGTAAAAAATATGTATGAAAGTTTATGAATAGAATAATTAGGGTTTAAACATTGTATATTGAGTGTAGTAGCTTGCACAAGAAATTAGAATGAAAACGGAGGTAAAACGGCTATTTTAGAGATCATGCTTAATGACTTGTACATTGAGCTTTTAGAGACTTGTACTTTGACTTGAAGAGATTTTATATTTAAAATGAGATGTTATATTGCTTGTACATATGCTTTAGTAGCTTGGCATCACTTTAGATGTTAATCATTCATGGAATTAGGTTTATGCATCCGATAACGGTTTAAAGCCCGTTTTGATATAACATTGCAAATAGCACCTTATATGAGTAATGTACTTTATAAGAATGATATTATGATATTGACTTGACACATTATGATGTTTGCTTGACATATATGAAGATAGGATTGCCATAGTTAGGTTGCGTGAGCTTGTTAACTTTAGTTATGCAAGAAATATTGCATATTGAGATATTGGCAAAGTAAGTAATGTAATAAAGCAAAAAATTTCCCTGAAAAAGGTGAGTTCATATATAATTGATAGATTGTACATCATCTAACTTAATAGATGGATATTTACATTTATGAAAATTACAGGTTGTTATAGTCCCCCATCCTTACAGAAATCTCGTCCCGAGATTTAATTTGATGTTGAAGTGATGATTGAAAATAGATGAGGATATTTGGCACGAATTTCGTCTTCGCGTTCCCATGTAAACTCTAGCCCTCTTTTAGAGTTTCCTTAGTACTTGAATATAGGAAATATGAATACGCTTTAGCTGCTTGATTTCACGATCCATTACTTCCACTGGTTCTTCTACAAAGTTGAGTTTGTCGTCGAGTTGAAGTTCTTTTATTGGAATAATAAGAGATTAATCGGCATATGCACTTCTTGAGATTAGAAAGTGGAATGGTATTTTGGATACTACTAAGCTCTTCAGGAAGCTCTTGTTTGTTATGCCACTGGGCCAATTCGTTCAAGAATTTTGAATGGTCCAATGTATCGGGGATTAAGCTTTCCTCGTTTTCCGAATCGAAAGATACCCTTGCGGGGTGATACTTTCAATATAACACGATCGCCAACTTGAAATTCTAAAGGCTTTCGCCCTTAACATGTAGCGTACTTCTTTGTCGATCCTTGCAGCTTGCAAGCGTTGTCGAATTTGTACTATCTTTTTACGGGTTTCATGGATTATTTCTGGTCCCGTAAGTTGTGTAATCTCCAACTGTCGGCCCAGCTATAGGTGATCTACACTTTCGTCCATAAAGTGCTTCGAACGGTGCTGCCTTGATACTGGCATGATAACTGTTATTGTAGGAAAATTCTACCAATGGTAAATGTTTATCCCATCCTTTCCCAAAATCTATAACACAAGCTCGTAGCATGTCTTCGAGTGTTTGGATGGTTCTTTCACTTTGTCCATCGGTTTCAGGATGATATGTTGTACTCATGTCTAGTTGAGTACCCAAAGCATTTTGCAATGATTGCCAGAATCTGGATGTGAAATGACTGTCACGATCCGAGATGATAGAGATTGGTACGCCATGTCGAGAGACTATTTCTTTGATATATAACCTTGTAAGAGTTTCCATACTATCAGTCGCTCGAATGGGTATGAAATGTGCTGATTTGGTAAGACGATCGACAATGACCCAGATGGCATCATGTCCGGTTGAGGTTTTGGGTAGCTTTGTAACAAAATCCATTGTTATTCTTTCCCATTTCCACATAGGAATTTCTGGTTGTACCAATAAGGAACGGATGGCTTTTGACATGCTGCTTTAACTTTTAGAAACATGTCAAACACTTGCTAACATATTCTGCGATGATTGCCTTTATGTTAGGCCACCAATAGAGTTTCTTTAAATCATGGTACATCTTATCAGAACCCGGGTGAATAGAATATTTTGATTTATGAGACTCATGCATGATTAAGTCTCTTAAACCGCCAAAAAGTGGTAACCAGCTTCGGTTTTTGATACAACGAGTTCCATCAGGATGAATTTCAAATGATTTGTCCATTCCTCGTAGGTTCTCGTTTTTGACATTTTCTTCTTTGAGGGCTTCGAGAATCTGAGATGGTAATTTTGGATGAACAGTTAAGATTAATGCTCGAACTCGGAGAGGTTTAATTTGTTTCTTTCGGCTTAAGGCATCTGCCACAACATTTGCCTTTCTGAGATGATAGCAAATCTCACAATCATAATCTGCGAGTAATTCTAACCATCGGCATTGCCTCATATTCAATTCTTTTTGACGAAGAATATGTTGAAGGCTCTTGTGATAAGTGAAAACTATACACTTTGTACCGTATAGATAGTGTCTCCAGATTTTAAGAGCGAATATTACTGTCCTAATTCAAATCATGTATGGGTATAGTTTTATTCATTGAGGTTTGAGTTGCGAGATGCATAAGCAATGACGTTTTCTCTTTGCATTAATACAGCTCCTAAACCCTTGAAGAGATAGCATAAAGTAACGGACTAAAAATTATTGTTTCTTATCGGTAATTCTAAGATTGGTGCTTCACAGAGTTTTTGTTTAAGAAGTTGAAAAGCTGATTCTTGTTCTTTGCCCCAGATATAATTCTTGTTTTTCTGGGTAATTTAGGACAAAGTCAAAGGCTTTGCAATTTTTGAAAAACCTTCGATAAATCTTCGGTAATAGCCGGCGAGTCCTAAGAATCGACGCACTTCCGTGGGTGTAGTGGGAGATGTCCAGTTCTTAACAGCTTCAATCTTGGCAGGGTCAACATAAAGTCCTTGACTATCAATGAGATGTCTAAGAAATTGCACAATACGAATCCAGAAATCACATTTAGAGAACTTGGCATATAATTTCTCTTTTTGGAGTAATTCCAAGATTATTCTTAGATGATTTGCATGTTCTTCTTCGTTGCGAGAGTAGATAAGAATATCATCGATAAACACTATTACGAATTTATCCAAATAGGGTTTACACACACGGTTCATGAGATCCATGAACACAGCAGGTGCGTTTGTTAAACCAAATGGCATGACTTGAAATTCATAGTGTCCGTATCTTGTTCTGAAAGCAGTCTTAGGAATATCTTCATTCCTTACTCTCAGTTGATGATAGCTTGATCTTAAGTCAATTTTTGAGTAAACTCTTAAACCTTGAAGTTGATCGAATAAGTCATCGATCCTGGGTAATGGGTATCGATTCTTTATGGTAAGTTTATTCAACTCTCGGTAATCGATGCACATTCTAAAAGATTCGTCTTTCTTTTTAACAAATAAGACAGGAGCTCCCCAAGGCGATGTACTTGGTCGAATGAAACCTCGGTCGGTTAGTTCCTGAAGTTGGTTAGATAACTCCTGCATTTTTTAAGGAGCCAATCTATAAGGTGTTCGGGCTACAGGTCCTGCTCCGGGAATTAAGTCGATTTGGAATTCTACTTGGCGAACGGGAGGAAGACCAGGTAGATCTTCAGGGAAAACATCTGGAAATTCTTTGACTACGGGGATATCTTCTAGTCTTTTCTCATCTGATTTCTTTTCCATTACTTGGATCATGAAAACTTGACAACCTCGAGATATATATATTTCGGTTTTTATACAGGATATGAGATTTAGTCGAGTTTTACTTCGATCACCTTGAATGATTAAGGTTTCACCGTTGATAGGAATATGAACGACTTTCTCGTCACAGAGAATTTTGGCATGATATTTGGACAACCAATCCATACCAATGACAACGTCGAAACTACCGAGTTTAATCGGCATGAGGTCGATTTCGAAAGGTTGATTTAGCAAAGTTAGAGTGCAACCTTTAATAATAGTGTTTGTGCTTACTAAGTTTCCGTCAGCCATTTCGATATCATAAAAGGTATCTATTGTAATAGACGGAAGATTTAGCATAGAGGCAAGAGATATGGATATGAAGCTTCTATCGGCTCCAGAATCAAATAATACTTTGACTAAATACTGATTTAGAAGAAACATACCCGTAACTACTTTTGGGTCTTGTTGAGCATTTCTATCTCTCAGCATGTAGGCTCTTCCTTGGGCATTGATGTTGGTTTTTTGGCACTGATTTGTATAATTCCCTTTTTCTCTACAGGCATGACAAACAACTATCATTGTTAATTGATTACTTCTAGTGGCTGGCTTCTTGTTTTGGCAGTTCTTGCTCAAATAGCCCACCTTGTTGCAAGTATTACACTTACCAGTACAAGGCCCGGCGTGATGGAGATTGCATCTTTTACACAAAGGGAGGTCTCTGGCATACCTACTGTTTTCAGATGAAGTTGCAGCATAAGCTCTAGCAGCTTCTTGTCTTCGGTTTTGTTGTGGTTGGTGATTATTGTAGCGATTGTTGGTGTTGGTGTTACGGTAGTTTCTGTTGCTATGGGAGTTGTTGTTAAAAGTTCTTCTGTCGTTAAAATTTCGTTTATGGTCACTTGATACTTGCACTGGAGTATGCTTAGTTACTTGATCAATTAACCTTTGGGCTAGGTTAATGGCTTCCTCTAAAGTTTGAGGTTTAGAGGCAGTAACATTTCCTTCAATGCTTCGAGGTAGTCCCCCGATGAAAGCTTCCAAGAGTTTCTCAGTGTTTGGCACCATGTTCAGACATAGGATTGTTAATTCTTAGAATCTTCTAACATAGGGTTTAAGATCATTTCCCTTTACAGTCAGATTGTAAAGTTCTTCTTCCATTTTTCTGATCTCAGTCGGGAGACAATACTTATTCGTCAGAAGCCTTTTTAACTCAGTCCAGGTGATTTGATTAGCTTGATCTACTCCCATAGGTTGGGCATATGCATTCCACCAAGACAAGGCATCATCAGTTAAAGTACCGGTAGCAAATGTTACTTTGTTTTCTTCAGCACATCTGCTACGAGAGAATACTGATTTGGTTCGTTCAAACCAGCGGATAAGGCTAACTACTCCTTCTGTACAATTAAAGTAGAAAGGTTGACAGTTGATTAACTCTTTATAGTTTCCCGTTTTTACTGCAAGAGTTCCAGTAGGACCGGTGTTCCTGTTGGGATTATTAGCATTTTCCATTGTTGCAGCTTGAGCTTCCAGAGCCGCAGTGACACTGTCAGTAACTAGTTTTCTAATGGCAGCTTGAGTCATAGCCGGTGCTTCAGTTGTTGACGTCTTTTTGGGAGGCATTCTAGAAACAAAAGATAACACGCAATAAGAATGATACAAGTCTAGAATGTTTAAAGAAAATTGCTTAAAGTTTAAGAGTAAGCATTGTTATGAGGATGGTGAAAATGAAGTTGATGCATATGATGAAGGATGAATGATGAATGAATGATGATGATGAGATGAATAAAGCGGTATTTAAGAAACAAAAAGGTAGATAATGGGATTACCTTTGTATTAAGAACAACTTGCCTTAGTACCATACATAGTCAAGATTTGACAAGTGTTTTTATTTATACCACACATCCCGTGGCTATGTTAAAAGCTAAAACTAGAATTTAAACTAGAAGTTGGATGATCATTCCATACGGTTCTTGAGTTCGATGATGGAGTCTTGGAGATTTTCTATGTCCGCTTGATGACGAACATTCATGTCATTGATGATGTCTCCCAATTCAGTGATCCTGAAGCGGGCTAGGGAAATCTTATGGTTGCTACACATTTGTTTCCTCTGGAGTTTGGTAATTTGGGCACGAGCTTGTTGAAGTTTAGCTTCCAAAGCGTCAAAATCTTGTTGGATAATTACTCGTCCTTTTCCGAGTCCTTCAACTTTATCTTCTATATGCTCAATACGATTGAGAGAGAGTTCTTCTAAATGATTTAGAATTTCCTCGATTTGTTCCTCACGACGCTCTATGCTTGTCTTTCGAGAGCTTTCGCCTATCTCAAAGACTTAAGGTAGAGAAGAAGAAGATGACCGGCCTCATTTCTTAGGTGGCAGAAATTCTTCCGGAAGAAAGAATTTTTTAGGTTTAGGTATTAAAGATGGAGGTATGATAACTGGAGGCGGGATAGGTGACTTTTCATTATAAAAGGCTTACAAAACTTTCATGTAGGGATCGTCATGAAATAACGAAAGAGTTGGTGGAGCTAGTGGGACAATTCCAAATGAGTTGGAAGAGCTAGAGTATGTTTTTCTCGGTGAGGTTGGGATATGATCCGGAGAAGCCGGCGGAAGATAGTTTGGGAAATTGGAAGAAAAGGCATCCTCCAAATTGGAAGTAGGATGGCCGGGAGAAGACATCGTTCTGTTTAACAACCCAACGGTAAATAACATAAGTTATTTATTTAGTAATATAATAGTTATGTATCTTTACATACCATTTCAGGAGATATAGCGGCACGGAGGACTTTCTTTGATGGAAAAAGAAAAGTAGTTATAGTTAAGGTTTCAACCTAGTTCTCTATAACGTTGGCTCTTGATACCAAATCTGTAACACCCCCATTTTTACATATAGCAGCGGAAGCTAATCTGGGGTATTACTTCAAGGTACAACAGTCATAATCATAGAAAACGAATAAAAAAGAGTCGTTTTTGAAAATTAAGTTATCATTCATTTATTCATCAGAGTTTTTACAAACGAAAGGTCTCAAAATTTGTAATACAAAGTTTGAATGATAACGGTTTTTCCATCTTCATATCCTCGCCACTCCGTGCCATAGGTTGCTTAGTTACCTGAGATAAAACATGTTAAAAAGTCAACACAAAGGTTGAGTGAAATTCATAGGTTTAAGTAAAATATTTTGAATGCAAGTGCGATATTGGGTTACGTTGTTATACACCCGTTATTTGTAAAACAATTATTATTGCCATTAGCTCATGATGAATCCGAAAGCCTTGGGATATGTTTGATACGTTATAGCCCCAACGGGTGCCTTTGCCAAAACACCCGCAGTTATATTCTAATGATGTGCAATTGGTTACCGGTATAACTGGGTACACCAACGGGGAGTCCAACCCAAATAGATCTATTCACAACATTCGCGCTTACTCCGTAGAGTAATTAACGGTTCATGATATTGGGGACTTAAAGGCAAAACAGTTACTTAGGCAATAATAAATCGGGATAGCATACATAAATAATTGCATTCAGGTTTATAGCATGTATCCCCCTTGTGGGTTTGTAAAATATTTGAAAGATTGAAATGCGAGGCTATGAACTCACCTTAACAGTTTATAGGGAAATTTTGATTGATAGCAAAGGTATGAAAGTAACAGCTTCGTCACACGCAACCTGGGGTAATATGTCAAGTCTTAGTTTGATTGGATATATAAGTTTGTATATCGATGTTGATTTAGTTATAAAAATTATCATAACACCGTTCGAGCCATCATAATTTAAGAGTCATTCAGTAAACGTTTCAGGAGCTAGGGCACTTTAAATCGTAAACCCAACACCTCTGTCAGAACATAATACCAAGATGAAACCCCTTAATAGGAAGCTCCCTAGTATTGTGGTACGATATAGACCCGGGACATGATTTTTAAAAGCACATCGATGATGAATGATATAATGGTTATAACATAATCGGTTTAAGCGTTTTGATCAATATCTGGAAATGATAAGCACGTCAAGCGTTAATTAAAGTTATGTCTTGTAATGTTTTGATTATGTTTTTATACTTTTTCAAAATGTTACATTTTAGACCCTTAAGAATGAAAAATGGCAAAATATACCCTTGGAGTTTGCACTTTTACGAGTTTGGTCCTTCAAGTTTAAAAGATGTACAAAGTAAATCTTGCAATTTGGAAAGTGACATAATAGACCCCTATAGTTATAACTTTGATAAAATGACATTTTTAGTCCTTTTAGTTATAAGTTTCCGAAAGTTACGATATATACCCTTTTGCATGAAAAATGTATCGTTTTTAGTCTAAAATTCATAATAATGATATTTTTCAAATATGAAAAGTAATTTACAGGTTATAGATTATTAATATAAGCTAAAATATGAAGATTTAACGCAACACAAGTTTAGAATAACGATTCGTTAAGCTAGGAAGCAAAACGGGTCAAATTAGGGTTTTAAAATGAAAACGCGCGGGTTTTAAGGTCAAATTATTTCAAGACTTATTAAAGTACTTATTATAACGTTAGATAAGCTTATTAGGATAGATTATAACAATAGTTTAAAAGCTTAGCTTATAGATTAAGTAAAAACATGAAACTAGAGTTTCGGGTGTACGGTTTTGGATCAAAAAGGTAAAACACTTATGTTTTTGAGTTCAAAGCTTTATATAATGATTTAGGCATGATAATATGAACATTATAAGGGTATAAGAGCAGGTATGAAGATCATAGAACCTGGGTTTGAGCTTATAGCTTGAAAACGGGTTGAAATCGAGACTTTTTGCTTCGTACGCCTAGAATAACGATTCCCGGGCTTCTTTTCTTGGTTTCTTTTGCTTCACTTCTGTTCTTGAGACTTCTTAGGACCTCTTAGGATCTTATTTGAGCAAAGGATTGCTTCTATTAAGGGTTATAGAGATGGAAGTGGGGGATGAGTTAGAATGAAGAGTTTAGGGTCCTATTTATAGTCGAATAGCACCTTGGAGGCCAAGGAAGTTTTGTGACCAGGTTTGGACATGTATGAGATCTAGAGGATGCTTAAGAGAGGCTATATGATGAGTTTCTAGGGCTAGAAACTAGCTTAAGGGTGTTGGCTTGTTCTTGTTGTGTCGCGGCTAAACAAGAGAGAAAAGAGGTGATGTGGCTTATTTTTGGACCAAGAAATAAACTAGATATTTAGGAGAGGTGCTTGTAAGCAGATTAGGGATGGAGGTGCTTGTCATTGAGGTGCTTGGTTGCAAGAAAAACTTTCAAAAGGGTCAAAATGCAAAGGTTATGGGTTACGGGTACATTAGGGCTCGAATTGAATTTTCTAGCTTGGAATCTAAGTACATTTGTGTTATAAGCATGATTAATGATCACAAGGTTTGTACTAAGGATTATAATCAAGATTTGATAGGTGGTTTGGGTTTAAAATGGGCGAAAACGAGTAAACGGGTCAAAAGTTCCAATTAGGGTTCAATTAGGGTTTCTTGGATTTAATTCGCATACATTTGAAGTAAAATGGTGAAATGATGATAGAATATGATTGAAAATGTTGTAGATTAAGTTATTACAACTTATTTGAGTAATGGTTTGGGTTTATAATGGATAAAAATCAAGGAACGGGTCACGGTTTAGAAACTAGCTCGGTTTTAGGGTTTAGGGTTTTGAATTATGGTTTTGAGTGTAAAAATATGTATGAGAGCTTATGAATAGAATAATTAGGGTTTACACATCGTATATTGAGTGTATTAGCTTGCACAAAAGTGGTGGTGAAGAAACTAGAATGAAAACAGAGGTAAAACGGCTATTTTAGAGATCATGCTTAATGACTTGTATATTGAGCTTTTAAGGACTTGTACTTTGACTTGGAGGGAGTTTATATTTCAAATGAGATGTTATATTACTTGTACATATGCTTTAGTAGCTTGTGAATTCACTTTAGATGTTAACCCTTCATGAAATTAGGGTTTAGAGGCATACGATACGGTTTAAAGCCCGTCTTGATACAACTTTGCAAATGGTACATTATATGAGTAATGTACTTTGTAGAAATGATATTATGATATTGAATTGACATGTTATGATGTTTTCTTGACATATATGAAGGTAGGATTGCCATAGGTAGGTTGCGTGAGCTCGTTAACTTTAGTTATGCAAGTTACATTGCATATTGAGATATTGGTAATGCAAGTAATGTTATAAAACAAAAAATTTCCCTAAAAAAGGTGGTTCATATATAATAGATATATAGTACACTGCATCTAACTTAATAGATGGATATTTACATTGATGAAAATTGCGGGTTGTTATAAAATACGCTCTGCCCAAACACACCCACTAAAGACTATCAGATAAACTGTTTAAAGATTGTTTAAGCAATCCCAAATACTCGAAAGTATTTATGGTGTATTAAAATGACAGATAAGTGTTTGGATAAGCAAGCCCCAAACACTTACGAAATTGTTTGGGTGTTATATCAGAATACAAGAAGTAGATAAACAACATTAGTCGATGCATTGGTAATGTTAGGCTCTAATATTGATTAGTCATCTTGATTACATATATATAGTTGATTGAGCTTTGATCAAATGTTGTAGGTTCCATTTTTATTTAATGAGATTTTTAATGCACATTTAGGCAATTATAGAAGCAACCAAACATCAATATATTACATCAGTCATCTTGATTACATATATACAGTTGATTGAGCTTTGGTCAAATGCCGTAGGTTCCATTTTTATTTAATGATATTTTTAATGCACATTTAGGCAATTATAGAAGCAACCTAACATCAATATATTACATCAATATATTACTCTCCCTCGCTGCTTTGCATGGATAATACACTAATTTAATATGATATCCGTCTTTATAAACACACAAAAACATATCATTTTCTTAACACACGGACATGAACATAAACATGTGCTTGTTGGTTTATGTTGTTAAACTTAAACAACGAACATAATTAACACGCCTGTTCATATAGGTTCGCTTTGTTTAGGACCTTAGATATGTATACAAAAAGAGAAACAAAGGGCACTTTATCTTATTTAACAAAGAAAACTCTACGACACTTATATTTTGGGCTAATACCAATGGAACTAATGCATGTGTATGGGCTGGGCTTGAAAAACTAGCATGCACTTGTATATATACTTGTACAAATGAAACCTAAATACTAAACACGATTGATAAAGATGGTTGTGTTAGATGTTGTCGAGGAGATACTTTCAAGATTGCTTGTAAAGGATCTTCTCCTATGCAAAAGCATTTGTAAGTCATGGTATTCTTTGATATCAAGCCCTTCTTTTGTTGAAACTCATTATAAATTTATGTGCAACAAAGAGGACATTTATACAAGAAGGATTGCTATTAAGATTCCTCGAGATTGGGGTTCCTACTAAATATGGAGAATGGGAGGTTCTTCCAATGGCCTTGCACAACCACCAGTAGACTTTCATGGACATGCACAATGTATGGGATTTGGTTATGATTCATCCACAGATGATTACAAAGTTTTTACGGCGTCTTTCCCCAAGCGTGGTATCTTATTCAATGGGGCACTTCACTGGTTTTGGTATACCAGGGACAAAAAGGAATCAATTGTGTCTTTCGATTTAGCTAAAGAGGAATTTAGAGAAATTCCCCAACCTGACACGAGATATGTTTGGAATTATTATTACTCACTGGGGATTATCGAAGGCAGTCTTTGCATATTTGTCAAACTGAGATATCCTATCAATAATCACCAATGCAACATTTGGGTTATGAAAAACCACAATCGCAAACCGTCTTGGGAACGGTTGTCAATCATAAATTATTATGAGATGAAGGATCATGATATACACTATATGCCTAAGGATAGTAAAGAGTATAGGAAAATGCCGCCACCAACTTACTTTTGTGATGATAATATACAGTTGTTGAGGAGTGAGGAACATATCTCGTCTCTTATGTTTATGCAAACCCTTGTATCTCCTTATGTTAAGGTGAGCTCTCCATATTATGTTCTTGTTTCACCATCTGTCTCAATGAGTTATACTTCTTTTATATCCGTTTAAATTGTTTTATCATGATTTGTATTTATGATCAATGAGTCATGGAAGCAGATTGTAGTGGGTACATTGTGACACGTGTACTGTAAAATTTCCCATTGTAAAGCGATCTTAGTTGAGCCAAGGTTGTTGAACGAGAGCGTGGGCTACTTATGAGGAGGTGGTTATTAGGAATTTAATAAAGTTTTATTTTTGTATTACAGGACAATCCTAGTCCATTACTGCCAATAGGAAGTAGAGGAGAAGAAGCACTACACCTAGAAATCAACAACACTAAAACTTTGTTAATTTTTTCCCTTTCTTTAGCCGACTTGGGACTTAATTATCTGTTATTCTACACATTGTACTCAATTTGGAATTCATTATTTATTTCTTCTTTTATAAAATCCCAAATTCAATTGCAGGAAAAGAGAGAGATCAAGAAAAAGAGAAAGAGGTGTGGTAACAAACACATACAAGAACGGGTCTAAGGTATAACTTAAGTTTGTCTTCTACATGTTTTGCCTATTTTAGAATCTTGAATAACTTCGCTTGTTTAATTTTTGGAAAACTCAGACTCAGCCTGGAAGAAGGAAAGGGTGATATAAGAACATGTCAAAGAACGAATATTTGAAAATGAAGAGTATCGTGTTTGATCACATTGTGATTGTTGTACTTGATCATTTTACAGATGATTGTTTTATGTTTTGTGTTTCGTAAAGTATCTATGTCCAACTCATTTGTTATTTCAAACTGATATGTTGATCATCTGATGACTAAAGTCCTTGTGTTTCATTCTTTATACTTCTAGAAATATTATGTGTGAGTGAAAGTCTAATAATCCTTGAGATTAAGTTAGCACATGCAGTTTTAGATGATCATCATGATGATATCATGAAAATTTTCTTGAGTTTAGTAGTTTACTATATACGTTGTATTAGAGGATAAATAGGCCCGACCCGGTTTGTGGGCTCAGGGTCCATTAGGGTTTCTTTATGCTATGTACTCTATAAATATCGTATGAATAAAACATATCTCCAACGGGGTTTACATTGTCTAACATGGTATCGGAGCGGGTCTGATCCTCAGACCTAGGTGGCTAGCCACCTTCCCTAAACCACCCCGTCAAACCTAGCCGCCACCTTTTACCCTATTTTTTTCTTCTACCGTACCCCAAAAAATCCTACCCTTAATTATCAATTATCAAATACAGTGTTTAAATTAACATCGGGCCTTGGTACAAGTCAACGACGGTGGCTGCTTCTTCTGAAGCAACAAGTTTCCGACATATAAACATCGGAGTCTTTGCTAAGGAAAAAGATCTACACAAGGGTTGGGATGATAAACTCAAATGTCACGTCCTTAATGAAGATCTTGTTTTGGACCATCATGGATCTGACTGAAAATTCCATTTTGTATGACCCTTTAACCAAAAGTGGTTATTCAAATCTTGAATGTGAAATCTATGATATTAAGCCAAAGAAGAAATTTATAAAAAGGAGATTGGGAGTGGCAAAAAAAATGACGAAAAAGAAAAAAAAAGGTGTTAAAGTTGTTTTATTGTGTGTTTTTATTGTTTTACTTTATTATTATTATTATTATTTATGTCGAATCCAGGGTATTAATTCCCGAGACGACTTTTGTTGGTGTCGAATCTAGGGTTCTTATTCTCGAGACGACTTTTGTTGGTGTCGAATATAGGGTTCTTATTCCCGAGATGACTTTTGTTGGTGTCGAATCTAGGGTTCTTATTCCCGAGACGACTGTTTAGGATACTTTGGTTTATCCTTCGGATACTTTGGTTATCCGTAAACAAAAATTAGAATAGGGGATACTTTGGGTTATCCCGTTTTATTTTGGTTTATTGTTTTATTTTGCTTTCTTAATTTTCTTCTTCAGTCCGAGCTTTCGCGATTTCGCCGCTCGGACTGCGGGGGAGTATTAGAGGATAAATAGGCCCGACCCGGTTTGTGGGCTCAGGGCCTATTAGGGTTTCATTATGCTATGTACTCTATAAATATCGTATGAATAAAACATATCTCCAACGGAGTTTACATTGTCTAACACATTGATCATTTCACAAAGGCGATTAAAAACCATTCATGCATTATAATGTGTGCTCTCAAACCCAAACTCTTCTACAAGAGCTGTCACAATCTCTAATGTCTCTAACCCTCTGTCAGTTTGGAAGTGGACAAATCAACATAGATTGTAAGTTCAACCCAATCATATGAAAACAGGTCAGTTTGAGCTTTTCTTTAAAAACTAGGTCAAATGTGAAAACTTTAAAAGTAGCATAAATCTAAACTCTTGACTCTTTATCGGAATTTTTCAATCCAAGATTCGACCCCCTTGAGTCTCGTATAAATGGGATTGACCCACTATCATTTATTAAGAACTAGTCATAATCCCGTGCACGCGCGGGGTTTGTACATTATGTTTTTTATATATACTAGTTTTAATGCCCGTGCACGCACGGGCCTTAGTGTTGAAATGTGTGATCTCATAAGCCTGGAATAGTTTTGAGGACTGATTTTGTCAAGTGGTGAAAGTGTTTTTCTCAGGTTTTATTCTTGGTATCAAGTTTAGCAGCTTGGAGAAGTTGGAGGGCTATTGCTGTCAAGTTTTATCCTATGAGGGTGTAGCTGTGAAGAAGCTCATCTTAGCTGGCTATATAAGCTCTTAACCCGTTCTAGGGTTTTCATCTCTTCATTATTGTTTTCATATTTTCCTCTCAAAAAGTTGTATCTTGTTCTGGTGATTGAGATCATCTTGATCTTTGAGTTTTGGGTTTTGATTGTAATAGAACTATTGATAATTAGTCAATAGGATTACACCAGTATAGCTGTGGTAATCGTTTCGGTTTTAATAAAGTTTTTTGGTTGATTGATTTAATTGGATTGAGATTCAATTGTATTCTTGAAATTTTATAAATCTTTACATGGTATCAAAGCAAGGTTTGCTCTCATATCGTTTTTTTCAAAACTAATTAGATTTTTGTTAAAATTTAGTTTTTTGTTAATTCGTTTATATTTTTTCAATTAATCAGTAATTTTTGGTGGATCTATTATTAATATAACTAGATCCATTGTTTTTTTAATAAACGCCCAAATTTGAAAATTAGGGTTTGGTTCTTGATTGAAGTTTGAGGTTGTTGGCTCGGTTTGATCAACTGTTGAGTTGATTGTGGTAGTGATTCGTTGATTCTTAAAGGTTTGAGGTGTTTCCCCTAATTCTTGAAATTTGGGTTTGGTTCTGGTTTTATTTTGGTGATTTGTTGCCTTATAGACTAAGTGAATCTAGGAGAAACATATCGTGTTTCCCCTAAGTGATATTGGTGATATTAATACTGATGCAGAGATTACATTAATTGATGAAACTCAGGGGAGGATAAATGATATTATTGCTGATGAAGATATTACCCTGATTCCTAAATTAATCATAAAACTGCTTAAGATGTAAAGAAGTGTTTGTAAGATGTAAAGAAGTGTTTGGAAGCATCCTCCTGGAGATTAAGAAGCTTTTAATGAAGAAACTTGATGATTAATCCAGATGAATATCAAGTTTAGGGGAGGATTGTTGGGAATTAAAAGTCTTCTTAATACTGTTAAATATTAATACTACTAGTCAATGATAAAAGAGAAGTTTCAACTAGAGACATTAATGGTGATTGAAGACATTTGGGGGGGGGGGGGGGGGGGGTTGATTGAAGACATTAATGGTGATTGAAGACATTAATGTTGATTGAAGACTTTATGTTGATGAGAAGTTTAATTGAGGTGGTTAATGTTGATTGAGGAGTTACAATTGATTATGGAAAGTATTGAATACATTTTATTAATGTTGACCACATAGTTAGAAACATATTGAATACTTAATTATGGTATTCAATATGGTTGACTAGATTGTTGGGAAATATATTGTAAAAGACTTAATACTGGTAGTATAACAGTTAAGTCTGGTAGTATTAGTTAGTTCTGGCAGTACTAATATTAAGTCTGGCAGTACTATAGTTAATACTGGTTGTGTTTAGTTAAGTCTGTTTATGTAACAGAATAGTGATAATAGTTATCTTAGAGATATATTAGGAGATATCTTAGGAAAGGATATGCATTATCCTTTCACACGTTTTGTATAGCCTTTTAGGGTTTCCTTGGTGTATAAAAGGAACCCTACAGCATAGAGTTTTATATAACAAATAGAAGCATATAGTTTAATTAGAAATCAAAACAAAGTTTAGTAAATATAATGTGTTTCTTCTTAATACTTGTGTTAAGATTCTGCATTAACACTTGGTATTCATAGTCAGTGTCTCTCACATAGTTGATTTGGATTTATTCAAGTTAGCTATTGTCTTGAAAAGGCTATATAGATCCAATACAAAGGCTCTGATACCACTTGAAGGTCCTTGGTTTTGGATCTATATAGCCTTTATAAGACCATAGCTAACTTGAATAAATCTAAATCAACTATGTGAAAGACACTGACTATGAATACTATGTGTTAATGTGGAATCTTAACACAAGTACTAAGAAGAACAATTGTAAACTAACTTCGTATATTGCTATTGATTTCTATTAAGCTTCAATGCTTCTATTTGTTATATAAAACCCAATGTGTAGGGTTCCTTTATACACCAAAGGAAACCCTAAAAGTCTAAACAAAACGTGTGAAAGGAATAATACATATCCTTACGTAAGATAATCTCCTAAAATAACTCTAAGATAACTATTAACACTATTATGTTATTGCCATAAACAGACTTAACTAAACACAACCAATATTAACTATAGTACTGCCAGACTTAATATTAGTACTGCCAGAACTAACTAATACTACCAGACTTAACTATTATACTACCAGTATTAAGTCTTTTACAATATATTTCCCAACAATCTAGTCAACCATATTGAATACCATAATTAATTATTCAATGTGTTTCTAACTATGTGGTTCAACATAAATATAATGATTCAATACCTATTCCATAAACAATTTTAACTCCTCATCAACATTAACCACCTCAAATTAAACCTCTCATCAACATAAAGTCTTCAATCACATTAATGTCTTCAATCACCATTAATGTCTCTAGTTGAAAATTCTCTTTTAACATTGACTAGTAATATTAAATAATTTAACAGAATTAAGAAGACTGTTAATTCCCCAACAATCCCCCCCTAAACTTAATATTCATCTGGATTAATCATTAAGTTTCTTCATTAAAAGCTTCTTAATCTCCAGGAGGATGCTTCCAAACACTTCTTTACATCTTACAAACACTTCTTTACATCTTAAGCAGTTTTACGATTAATTTAGGAATCAGGGTAATATCTTCATCAGCAATAATATCATTTATCCTCCCCTGAGTTTCATCAATTAATGTAATCTCTGCATCAGTATTAATATCACCACTTTCTAAATAATTATATATTTTAAAAATTTTTTTTTTATTATATCCAAACCTCTGCCTAATGAAGTTATGAAGAATGCCACTAGTTTCATCCTTAGAGGCCAAAAAGAATACCTAACTAAATCTGGTACAATCATTAGTAATTACAAGGCAATAACTTGCCTGATTAATGCTTTTTATAGAAGTAGGTCCAAAAAGATCCACATGCAAGGTGTGTAATGGCTTAATGATTAATCTTTCTAATTTAGCCTTGCAGGAGGCCCTGTGTTGCTTTCCTTTATGGCAAGCAACACATGTATGGTCATTTTTGAAAACCTTGGAAGGTAGACCTCTTACAAGGTTTCCTTTCACAAGTTTGTTTAGGTTTTTAAAATTGATATGACCTAACCTCTTGTGCCATATTTTAGATTCATCAGATTTTGCTTTAGCAATCAAACAGGCAAAACTTTTTGCAGATGTAGGTGTCTTCATATCAAAACTGTACATATTGTGGTGTCTAGGGACCTTTAGAAGTATTTGATTTTCATCAGGCATCTTAAAGTCAGAAGACACAACAAGACATTCAGTTTCAGTAAAAAGAACCTTGTGCTGCTTATCACATATTTGTGATATTGAGAAAAGGTTAAAATGCCCTAGTTCTTTTACAAAAGACACACTATCAAAATCTAAATTACCAACTCTTATTCTTCCTTTACCAGTTATGTAGCCTTTGCTACCTCCAAAGGTAACAGATCCCCCATTGAATTCTTCAAAATCCTCTAGTTGATCCTTGTTACCTGTCATGTGCCATGAGCATCCACTATCAAATATACATGTATCTACCATGTTCTTGAGTGGATGATCCTGCACATGAAAAAAAGAAATTAGTTTCTCTTAGGGACCCAGGCCTGTACAGGCTTGGGTCTGCCTTGTGGACCTTTTGTAATCACAGTTCTAATAAAAGTTGGTCCACCATTACAATTGGAGTTTGGTCTAGTGGTTCTCCAATTATAACCTGCTGAGGTCTTAACAGCAGATCCCCAATTTCCCTTTACAGCATGAGAATGAGACATTTGTGCTGTATTTTTTACAAAGGGTCTTCTTACAGATGAATATGATTTAGAAAAGTTACTTCTTTGATTAAACTTATTCACATGTGGTCTTTCAGAACTAAAGTTGGGTGAGGTACTGGTGGGTACTAGGTCTTTAGGTCGAACAGAATTAACATTAAAACTACCAGTACTAACTCTAGGCCTAACAGAATTAACATTAAAACTACCAGTACTAACTCTAGGCCTAACAGAATTAACATTTTTCCTACCAGTATTAATATTAGGCCTAACAGAATTAATTTTTGCCCTACCAGCATTCAGTTGTACTGGTTTAGGAACAAATTGATTAGCATGATTAACCCTGTTTGTATTAGTCCATACTGGTTTTGCCACCTTGTTACCAGTATTAAAAACCCTTTGTTTCTTAAGCTCGGCCTCTCTTGCCATTTTCTTTTCATAATAGTCACAATCTTTAATTAAATGACTTAGACTACGACAAACAAAACATTTCTTATTTGTGAAAGAGTAACCTTCCCCTAGTTCTCTTTCCATCATAGCATTCTAATTTTTCCTGTTAACATTAGGTGTTTCTTGATCTTTGATAGATTGCCTAGGAGTTTTTATATGTGTGATACAACTAGGTTCAACCTCTTTTGATTTTGGGGCAGACACACCTTTTTCATTTGTTGTGATAGGTTTAGACACATACACTTCTTAAGGTACTCTTGAAATCTCAGATTCAAGATCAACAGAATGTTCAGAGGAAGTTCTAATAGATCCTGCACTATCATTAGATTAACAGGTAGAATATTCACTGGATCTATCATCTGATACACTGGGTTCAGACTCTTGGGGTCCCTTTTTACCATAAACATACAAATACTCATCAATTTCTTCTTGTGGTGTAGGAGTATAATCTCCACTTAAGGGATGTGGAACACCTTTAAAATCATTAGTTTTTATAATTCTACTGTACAAAGGTTTCCCAACTGAGTCCTCTTCTGTACAATTAAAAACAGAAAAATTTGTTTCTTCCTCATAACTTAGAACCTCATTATTTGATTTTATTTCATACCCTAAGCCAATTTTACTACTTGAACTCATGCCAGAATTAATTAATCTCCAAAGATTCTTGGAAGAATCTTTCCATGAATCTAATATTTTATGCAATTGTTCCTTTTCTTTTATAGCTTTCATTCCAATTCTCCTATATTTTTTAAGTTTTTCATCTTTTTCATATATTTCATTTGCCTGAAATGTAAGCTTTTCATTTAGAGAAAGTTGTTTTTGAAAAATAACAAGTTGAGCTTCTAGTTTCTTAACAGCTTGACTATAGGCAAGTATTTGTGCTTCTTGATCACCTAACTGGTTCATTTGTTCATCACACAGTGTTATAAGGGTATTGTATGAATCAATGCAAGTTTTAGAACACAAAGATACCTCACTACTGGAGCAGATAGCCATGAGTGCATGATTTGTCTCTTCATCTTTAGTATGTTCTCCCCAATTGACAATACCATAATCCATTGTCAGCAAGCCCATCTAATTCTTCTCTTGCTTTCCAGTTTCTTGGTGTTGATAAAAAGAGTTTCTCTTCTTCTTTCCATCATGTGTCCCCTTTGCTGTACATTCCCTTGCAAAGTGACCAGTGTTGTGACAATTAAAGCATTCAAGCTTCTTTTTGTCAAAACCAACAGGCGCTTTTCCATCAACACGAACTCTCCTTCCTGTTTTCTTATAGAACTTCTTCATTCGAATAGCAATCATTGCTATCTGCCAGTTTATGTCCATCTCTTCAATGTCTAAGTCATCAATCTGTTCCAGGTCTTCATGAAGCAAGTCCTAGTCCTCTGATTGTTTGGAAAAGAGGGAATAAATAACTTCATCAGCAAAACCAGCAAGAGCTTCTTTTTCTGGAATATTGGTTGAAGAAGTACAAGGAGTGCAAGTACTGTAGGCACCAATAAAACTAGACTTAACCTTATTAGTGCTGCTTTTACTTTGTGAAACAAAAGCAACATTTTGAGCACTTGAAGATGTTTTTGAGGCACCTTGGATTTCCTGCTCAAAACCCTTAAGGTTATTGTACAGATCATCAATAGATAAAGTGTCAACATCTGGTTTAGTTCTCATAGTCATTGCCAGATTGGACCATGCTAGGGGCAAAGATCTGAGAAACTTATGATTTGCATCTTCAGTTGATACTTCAGAACCATGAGCTTCCAACTGTGAAAGTAATTGTTGGAATCTGTCATATCCCTTTTCTAACCCTTCTGAACTGGATATTGTAAATGCTTCAAACTGTTGTTTGAAAACAGCCTTCTGCATTTTCTTTGAATTTGCATTACCACCAAACCTAGTTCTGATGGCTTCCTAGATTTCTTTTGCATCATCCATTCCATGAAATCTTCTCATATGTTCCTTGGGAATGGCCATCAGCAAGATATTCTTAGCCTTCCTTTCCTTTTCAACAGCTTGAATTTCTGCAGCAGTTACTGGTGGAAGTATTCGAATAACACCATCCTTTCCAGTTGAAATTCTCTTCTTGGAGTTTCCATTCTGAATTACCTTCCAAACATCATTGTCAATGTACTCAAGGTAATGCTCCATCTCCATAGCCCATATATCATACTCTTCCTTCTTCAGAATTGGGAGTTTGATATTTGAGATCGCAGTTGTTTGAGGAATCACCTGTTGTTATTGTTTAGGTGCAGCACCAGTGTCTGATGCATCTTCATGATTTGATGTTTCATCATCACTGAGATGTTAAGAGAAATCATCATTAGCAGGTTGAGACATTTGTAAAGATCTGAAAGAGAGTGTTTGTTTGTGGTTCTAGTGATTCTTCTTACTCAGAGTCCCTCTATTGGCTCTGATACCACTTGTAGGTCCTTGGTTTTGGATCTATATAGCCTTTGTAAGACAATAGCTAACTTGAATAAATCCAAATCAACTATGTGAGAGACACTGACTATGAATACCAAGTGTTAATGCGGAATCTTAACACAAGTATTAAGAAGAACACAATATAATACTAACTTTGCTATTGATTTCTATTAAGCTTCAATGCTACTATTTGTTATATAAAACTCTATGCCGTAGGGTTCCTTTTATACACCAAGGAAACCCTAAAAGGCTATACAAAACGTGTGAAAGGATAATGCATATCCTTTCCTAAGATATCTCCTAAGATATCTCTAAGATAACTATTATCACTATTCTGTTACATAAACAGACTTAACTAAATACAACTAGTATTAACTATAATACTGCCAGACTTAATATTAGTAATGCCAGAACTAACTAATACTACTAGACTTAACTGTTATACTACCAGTATTAAGTCTTTTACAATATATTTCCCAACAGTTCAGATCTAACAATTTGAGACTAGTCACAATATCATTGAACCTTGTGAAGCCGCTATCTATAGTTTCTTCACTTGAGATTAAGAACTTCTTGTATTCTTAAGTGAGAAGATCAATCTTACAATTCTTGACTTGTGAATTTCCTTGGTGAGTGATGATGAGTGTATGCCAAACCACCTTGGCGGTGTTACACATGGAGACTCGCTCGTACTCTTTACGGGGTAGAGCATTGTAGATGGTCATCTTGGCATCTTCATTCTTGCCAAGTTGTTTCTTCTCATTATCCTTGAGAAGCTCGTATGGTGATTCCTTCAATAACTTTATTTCTTCGTTTTCAACCTCGAAATAGAAATCGCCGTTTTAAATGACTTGCCACAAGTCAATATCTTTGGACTTAACATAAGTCTCAAAGCGGGCTTTCCAAAATCAAAAGCCATTTGGTTCTAGCAAATGTGGTATTTACATAGAACACCCCTCGACGTAGTTCTCTTGAGCCATGGATCTTAACTCAACTTTAAAAAAAAAGAGTTAGGATTTCAAATTTTTGAAAAAGAAGTTTTCAACTTAAAATGACTTCTCGAGAAGGTTTTAACGCTTAAAAACTTGAGCAAGCTGCTCTGATACCAATTGTAGAACTGTAGAGGGGGGTGAATATGGTTTTCTTGACTTTTTTGAACTTTATAAAACTTCAAGTCTCGAAAGATCTGAGTGGTGCACCAAACTACTTTGCAATGAGAACAATAAGTAGGTAGAGAGAAGAAGAGACACCACGACATATACTAGTTCAGGAAGGGGAGTTTAGTCCTTCTGTACGTCCAGTTGCGAATCCACGACATCGATACTATTCCTAGTATAATCCTTATGGTGGACTAAAAAATGTATTACAATTTAACTCTACCGACATTCAATAAAGCTCGGCACTCACACAAAAGAGTTACTACCTACAATATTCCTTCCTCGGAATCCACCCTAAGAACCCTTGATTCAACTTAACCTATAACTCTAGAATCCTTCCCCTTGGATACTTATTAAACCCCAACTAGATCCCCAATGATATAGGCTTGATCCTATGGATACAGACTTCCCTTACAACTCGATTATATAAAAAGATAGATTGATGAACTAAGTCCTAACCTAACCTAGATACTCAATTCTAATAGAAAGCGTATAAGAAAGAAAACCTTTGACAAAACATACAATTATGGATTAGGTACTTGTGTGGCTCTTTTGCTGAGATGTGTGTTCTTTAATAGATGATGGATGAGAAGATTAAGAATACTTAATGTTTAGACTTAGAGGATTATAGAAGATAAAAGAGAGGAAAAAATGTTTGCAAGAGGTAAGGAATACAAAGGCCAAGTGGGGTATCTATTGGCCAAGGAGCACAAATTGTGCAAACACAATTTATGTCTGGCGCGCTGCCCAAGCGCTAGCGCATGGCCAGTGCGCCAGATTCCTGAAGATGTTTTCTTTAGGACTTGGCGTTTTAATTACCCGCACTTGTTAAACCCCTAATTATACTTCATGCTATGACCTTTCAATTATTCTTATGCTCAAGATCAACTAACTCAAATAGCATTTTGCTTTTTAGATACTGAAAAGAGATAAAAGAATTATCAAAAACGGGTATTTTGGGTATTCCTTAAATTGTAACTAGCCTAGTTGGGATCCAACCAAAGATAGAAAGGGCTAGTTAGGAACCTAGAGGATATTCTTAGAATATTCTTTGCTTGGTGAGAAAGGGAGGAAAGATTTGAAATTTGAATTTCAATTTCATTAACACACATTTTGGATAAGAGATGATGAGTTGTGTGTGAGTTTTCATGATGTGACATATTAGAGCCTCTTGATTTTATCTAAAATGGAAGGTAAGGATGTGAAGAGGATACTTGGTTAAGTGGCAAGATTACGGGTAGAGAGGAGGTTATGTTTTTTAATGTGAGTGAGAAATGAATGTTTATGAGAGAGGTGTATATTTTTAAGATGAAGCATCAATCCAATGGTTGAGAATAAAATGAGAGAGTTTGGATTGATGAGATGGCTTGATCAATAGTAAAGAAGAAAGTTTGTTTGTTGTGTTTGTTTGAGAGGCAATCCAAAGGTTGAGAAAGAAAGAATGTGTAAACTTGGATTAGTAACATGCCTTGATCAAGGGTTAAGATGAAGATGTGTGTGTGTATGAGTAGTTTGAATTCATTAGGGAAGAAGGTGAATAGTGTATATGTGGTGGAGAATGTTTTGAAAAGATATAGAAGATTTTGGTTGGGAATGTAGGAGACATAGAGGTACAACAAGTACAAGAGAAGTACATTGTGTAAGGGAATATGAGTTGGCATTGTTTGAGGTTTATTTAGAGAAGGTTTATATAAAGAAGGGTGTTTAGGCTTGAAGAGTATTTAGGAAGATAAGTATAGAGTTGATGGTGTTTATGAGAAATCAAAGAGAATTGATTTGGGTTAATAATCACATTGCCAATAAGAGAGAAAAGAGTAGGCATTGTGATTATGTGTGACACATCGTAAAATTTATATTTCTTTTTTTCATTAATTAGATTATGTACCGCGAAATTTACAAAATTTACCGTTAATCTCAAAAGAAAGTTATTTTATGAAAGGCATGCATTACTTCATGTGATAGAAAGTCTTAATAGCACGCGAATATCACCATTATTGCTTTTGTGTCTAAAAGGATATTTTAGAACTTGTAGCGATAAAACCATACTTATTTCACACTTCGTGAAGCGAAGTCTTCTATTTATATTATTTTTATGAAACCGTCTATGCTCGAATAAATACTTGTGCCTATGTAAATGCCCAAGGCTTTCCTTATAAAGATTTTATCTAGGTACTCTACCCATCCCAAGACTTAGTCATAACAATTTAAAGACCATGACAACCTTTAATCAAATTAAAAATAATAATAATAATAAACCCTATATACATGTATATATAAATATATATATATATAAATTCATATAAAAACAAATAACTGATAATGATAAAAACACCATATTTATATATAAAATTCATATAATAAACACAAAATAACTGTTAATGTAAAAACACCATCCATTATGGGTTCTAACATACTGCCCCACTCATTCCGTCTTTTTGAAATTCTTTTCTCATGATACGTCCCACATTTGATTTATTTTTCAAAGTCAAGAACCATGATATATTCCAAATAGTTCCATGGAGACCAATTATAACAAATAGTATCATGAAATATCACTATTAACATATTCATCAATAGTATGCGTAAATAATGCCACTTCACATGCAATTGAAAAATTCTCAGTAATCTAGCAAAGCATTTTGTGTATAAATAAGAACCATGCATATACACTCCTAGCATAACTAAACCTTGAAAACAAGAAGTAAACAATACGGTTGGAGTTAGGGTTTTTGTTAGATTCACAAGTCTAGAGACTTCGGATTTGAAAGGGTAGAAGCCAAGGGAGGTTCGAGCTCTTACCACCATCACTTCCTTCATCATCAAGCAAGCTTGGACCTCGGTAAGTCGCCCTCGTAATCTAACGTCTATCATTAATATGTTATTTACCTTGTTGTTTAACGAACCTCGGCTTTGCATGGAAAGTGCACGACAGGCATGGTATAACCCATGTGTGGTCCTTGTATTCATACATAAGCCAAGCCCTTCAACGCAACATACATGGAATATCGACGCATAGAAAAGTAGTGCAAACCACATCATTCATAAGAACGAATGACGAACCAATAAAATTTATGAAAATTTAAACAAGTGCATGGTAACCATACGTTGCCTCATTAGGGACGTGTAGATGCTAGGGTTGTACGTAAACATCATAAGACCCTTTCGTTGTGATCTCGGTATATTACTTTGAGCATAACAAAAGGTCACGGGATGAACCACAATGAACTCTTGGCTCACTGTGGGCACGTCACAGCCCCAACAGAACCTGAGTAGAGTATACTCGTTGGTTCGTACCAAGACTTCATAATGCGTGGAAACTAGTTACTACTCGAGACATACCCCAATGCATACCAACGAGCCATAACAGGCTGCTGCCTTATCGCGGATTTTGGGCTGCAAGGGACGTAGCAATGGCCGTATGCCTCGAACAATTATCGACCTCGTGGCTAAGCATTTGAGTCAGGATCATGCGGGTTTAAATGGAAGAACTAGTTATGCATGTTGTGAGTTACCTGTGGGGAAGAAGGAAACCACAACAGTGGTACCAAACCCACTGTTGGGCTCGACAGAAAACAGGAAAAAGAAATAAGGAGTAGGCCATGTGGTCTTTGTATTATATAGAAATAATGCATGGAATAATTCCAAAAACTTTCATGCATTTTCACTTTGACGAAAGATGTATCAAAACATGCAAGGCTTTCTTTTTTTTGAGTCCTTTTAGGTTGTTTCATGCCGAGACCCAACTAGTTGATACACTAGTAACGAAACAATACTATTACGAGGAGGTAGAAAAGTTATAAACGAAGATTTTCGATAAACTAGGAATAATAACGACGAGTTTAAATTATAAACGAACTTAACACGGTTTATATAAATTCTTTAGCACTGAAAATATTTAAAAGCTTATTCGGGTTTAAAACGCAAAAGTAATAGGATTAACAGGGTAGAAAATAAGATGTAAAAAGTTAAACATTCGATAAATACTATTTTAGGAAATTAAGGAATTACATGTGATAACATGGAAACTAAAAGGTTATTTGTGTAATTTTCTAAATGTGGAAAATTGAGGAGCTAAAACTTGCCATTTTGAAAATTTAAGAATACTAGATATAAATAAATCATTTTTTTATAAATTATTTAAACAAAGAGAACGAACCAAAAAATATAAAAACTTGCGAGATTACAAAATTATTTAAACAAAATTTTAAAAACATAAAACGTTATCGCATAAACGACAGTGCCCTTTGATGACCCATTTGTATAGGTCATTTCATACATTAAATTTTTAGAATGTAAACTCAGAATTGTCATAATTGCTTAGGTGTTTGACTGAGTCACTATTTAACATGCATTGATCCATTATCAGTTCCAGGCGATTAACTGACAAGGTGAGTTTCCATAGCCCCTACTCTACTGTTTTCGGGGTGAGATCATTGCTTATTTTAAACATGTGAACACAAGTACAATTACTCATTTCTGATTGGTCTAAGTCCCGATTTAACCCAAGTTGCTATTTGCCCGATTTATCATGAACCGTTAATTACTTGTAAGCGCGAATGTTATGGATAGATCTATCGGGATTGACGTCCCTGTTCGTCTTGGACTGACATTAGTCAAGCGAATACAGTTTCATTTGAGTTAGATTACGGGTGTCCCGGGTTAGACACCTGCAAGGGCATTCATTCATTGTTGGTATATGTTAACGCTTCGGTGTCATGAGCTTAGACAATAGTAATGTAAGTTATATGACTTTGTATCTGTTATATTGTCATATGTGGATAAAATCTTGTGGTTTATAAACATTAAATATTTCTGCTTAAACCAAACCTATGGACTCACCAACTTTATGTTGACACTTTAGCAATGTTTTCTCAGGTATTAAGAACGAAGATGCTATGTGAAGTCTCATGCATTGCAGTCATTTCCAATGATTAAAGATCATTTGTACTAATTAAAAACAATGTCGTATTACCTATTCTTATGCTTCTGCAGAATGTTTAAACTATTTATTATTCCCTAATATAAGTGATCGACTTTCTTAAACGTCCCATATAGAGGTCGTTTTGTATTGCTTAGAAGCATGATATTCATGAAGTCACACGCCTCTGATTGCCATTATACTATGATATTTTGGGGGTGTAATAGATTGGTATCAGAGCTCTGAGTTATAAAGAACTAGGTTGCATTAGGTAGCACTAAACTATAACTACTTATCTGCTTAACATGATTATTATGCATCGATTGTCTGTCATTGCTGGTGACTCAATATGGGGTACATAGGAAGCAACAATCAAAGGAGTACATATATATTAAAATGGGATACATGTGAAATAGACATATATGAGATACATATATGTAATATGGGTTACATGTGTATTAAACAAACTTAACTATTCATATTTTGAAAAATGCCTATATCCTTATTTTATATTTTCTTGTCTCAACGACATGTCGAACTCAAATGAATTGGGACACACCGATAACACCACCCTAATACCTCCCAGACTCCCCTACACACTCCTCCAGGTGTATCATAGGAGACTTCCTACTCTCGGATTACTTATTTTACCATATGTATTAATATTTCCCCCAACTATCAGACGTATCGCTCGTATGTCTTTTTTACCCATTGAGCCAAATCTTGCTAAACGTGCCAGAATTTCTGCTATTAACCTTGATGATTATCAACTTGATCCTATTACTCCACCACCCTCACCTTCATCCCCATTCTCGATGGCTGCTTACCAGCGGATGATTTCTAAAACGGACCCCACCTTGAGAGAAGAAGCTCTAACTGCCTACGGGACGGAAACTGGTCAGAGTTCGGTGCCTGTTCCTGAGACAGCCTTGACCGTATGCACGACGCGCCTTAGAGGACAGTTGCATACCATTCTCGAGGACATGGATCGTTACCCAAATACCTGTTTGGAGGAGTTAGAAGCCTTCCTGACACTGTGGGATGTGAAGCCCCAAGTCGAGGAAAGTTTGTTGGAAACGCTATCTTTGGATGAACTGATTACTCAGCTTAGACAAGTGTATGAGGATGCGGAGGATCATGCTAGTAATGCTCAGGAGGAAGCACGATAGAAGAGGAAGGAGGCACTCGAGGAAGTGGTCTAGCGAATCTACCGTAACAACAACTAGTTTTATTTTTGTCTTTTGTACAACCACTAAGCTATGGGTTTGTCACGGCTAGTGAACTCTTATATCCCCTTACTCTTCGGAATAAGTATCGTGCTTGCGAATAATAACAGTATTGATTTCAAAAGACATGCCATTTGTAGTACCGTGACTATCTTTACACATATAATTTTCATACATGTCATAATTGTTATTTCCATTGTCCCTCTTATAGAAAATGGCACCCGGACGACGCCCAACTGTCTACCGGAACCCTCCAGTCAACCGTTCGACCAACCGAAACAATGTGGACATCAACAGTGGCGTTGACACTCAGATGCTTAACCAGCTCATTGCCACAAAAGTAGCTGAAGCACTCGCAGCTACCGCTGTGACTTATACTGCAAGCACTTAAGAAGAGACCAACCTAGGATCCAACTCTTCCCAGAATAAGGCATGCAACTACAAAGAATTTCGTGCAGTCATGCATGAAAAATTCTGTGGTACGGAAGGTGCTGTAGGCTTAACCTAATGGTTTAAGAAACTAGAATCTCAATTTGGGATTAGCAACGTTGCAAAAGGTGACAGAGTTAAGTTTGCTTCTAGCACACTGTTAAATAGTGCTTTAACTTGGTGGAACGTGTACGTTCATTCTGTTACTCTCGATACCGCTCATGTAACAACTTAGAGTGATTTCAAGGCTATGTTCATCCGGAAGTACTGTCCTCAAAATGAAGTCAAGCAAATGGAAAACGAACTGTGGAATTTAAAGGTGAAAGGCACAAACCTTACCGCCTACAATTAACGTTTCCAAGAACTCATCCTCTTATGCCCTGAAATGGTACCTAACACTGACCGGTTGTTAGAACGTTACATTGAAGGTCTACCTTTGAACATCAAGGGTAATGTAACCTCGTCCAAACCAGTAGATTTGCATGAAGCAATTGAAATGGCTCAAGGACTTATCTACCAAGTAGTATGGGAACTAGGAGAAAACTCTGGTGACAAACGGAAGTGGAACGAAAACCACTACAACAACAACAAACCTAACACCACTAGTAATCTCAATCAGAACAAACGTCCAGAGACAGCAAGGGTGTTTACAGCTGGGCAAGGTTCTTACGCTGGCAAATTACCTTACTGCGGAAAGTGTAGACGACACCACACTGACGCATGCCTTCCTACTTGTCACAACTGTAGAAGGGCAGGACATAAGGTCAAAGACTGCCGAGCCCTACCTCGTCCCACAAGCCAAAGAGGACTCGAAATCTAAGGAGGACAAGGAAGTGATGTTACTTTCTTTGGATGTGGCGAAAAGGGACATTACAAGAACAAGTGCCCGAATAATGGAAGTTAAGGTCGTGGGAACTAAATTCGAGGCAACCAACAAAATCCTCAGAACAATCAGAGGCAGAATCAAGGAAACCTTAAGGGAAATAACCAAGCATCAACCAGTACTCAAGCAGGACGCAGAGCACATGGCATAGTATACAACCTATGTGCTGAAGCTGCTGTGGAAGATAACAATGTGGTAAATGGTACGTTCCTGATCAATAATGTATATGCTTCGGTGCTATTTGATACTAGTGCTGATAGAAGCTTTGTATCATATGCTTTCAGTAAATATATAGACATCCCTCATACAACCCTAGATACTAATTATAGTATGGAGCTAGCCGACGAAAAGTCGCTAACCACAAATACTATTTTAAGAGGGTGTACTCTTAACTTGCAAAATTACCTGTTCAAAATTGACTTACTCCTATAGAACTAGGAAGTTTTAACGTCATCGTCGAAATAGATTGGATGGCCGAGCATCGCGCGGAGGTTGTGTGTTATAAGAAGTACATTCGTGTTCCGTATGGAAATGATATGCTAATCATACAAGGCGAGAGAAGCGGAGTTAAAAATGAGTCTAGACTAGAAGTCATCTTGAGCATCAGGACTCATGGGTACATCGACAAAGGATGTCAAGTGTTTTTAGTTCAAATGATGAAGAAAGAGGAAACTAAGGCATCCGAAAAACAAATAGAAGACGTGCCTATCGTTAGAGACTTTCTGGAAGTATTACCTAAAGATTTGCCAAGATTACCCCCGACACGCCAAGTAGAATTTCACATTGAGCTGATACTCGGAGCTGCACCTGTTGCCCGCGCACCATATCGTCTTGCACCTGCAAAAATGAAGGAATTAGCCGAGCAACTAAAAGAACTTTCCGACAAGGGTTTTATAAGACCAAGTTCCTCTCCGTGGGGAGCACCGATCTTGTTTGTCAAAAAGAAAGATGGATCTTTCCGAATGTGCATCGATTATCGTGAGTTGAACAAACTTACAGTGAAAAATCGTTACCCCTTACCAAGAATCGATGACTTATTCGATCAGTTGCAAGGATCCAGCATCTACTCGAAAATTAACTTAAGGTCAGGTTATCATCAGTTAAGGGTTAGAGAAGAAGATATTCTCAAGATTGCTTTCAGAACTCGATATGGACACTACGAGTTCCAAGTTATGCCTTTTGGTTTGACCAACGCACCTGCGGTATTCATGGACCTCATGAACCGTGTGTGCAAACCATACTTGGATAAGTTTGTAATTGTGTTCATCGACGATATTCTCATATACTCCCGCAATGAGAAAGAACACGAGGAACACCTGAAAACTATTCTGGAGCTGCTGAAGAAGGAAGAACTATATGCCAAATTTTCCAAGTGTGAATTTTGGATCAATGCGGTAAAATTCCTTGGACACGTAATTAATAGCAGTGGTATTCACGTAGACCCAGCTAAGATTGAGGCTATTAAGAACTGGGCATCTCCAACTACTCCTTCGAATATTCGTCAGTTCTTAGGTCTTACAGGTTACTATAGGAGATTCATCGAAGGATTCTCTAAAATAGCTAAGCCCATGACTGAGCTGACGCAGAAGAACCAGAAGTTTAACTGGGGTGAAGAACAGGAAACAGCTTTTCAACTATTAAAACAGAAGCTATGTGCTGCACCTATTCTAGCACTACCAGAAGGCAGTGATGATTTTGTGGTGTATTTTGATGCATCCATAAAAGGGTTAGTGCCATACTGATGTAAAAAAAGAAGATTATTGCATATGCTTCTAGACAACTAAAGGTTCACGAGAAGAACTACACCGCTCCTGATCTGGAATTAGGAGCAGTAGTGTTCGCCCTAAAGATCTGGAGACACTATTTGTATAGCATAAAATGTGTAGTGTTCACCGATCATAAGAGCCTACAACACATCCTAAATCAAAAAGAACTCAATATGAGTCAGTGTTGATGGATCGAACTCCTAAGTGATTACGATTGGGAGATTCGTTATCACCCGGGGAAAGCAAATGTCGTAGCAGATGCTTTGAGTCAAAAGGAAAGGAGTGAACCATTATGAGTAAGAGCCTTAGTTATGACTATTGGCTTGGACCTTCCGTCACGGATCCTTGAGGCTCAGAGAGAAGCAGTTAAGATTGGAAACATTGAAGCAGAAGATATTGGTGGCATGCTAAAGAGGTTAGAAGCCCACGCTGATGGAACATTATGTTTGGATAATAGAAGTTGGTTACCATGTTACGGTGACACGAGATCTTTGGTTATGTACGAATCAAATAAGTCAAAGTATTCTATTCACCCAGGGTCTGGCAAGATGTACCATGATCTGTAAATGTTATATTGGTGGCCAAACATAAAGGCTGAAATCGCTACATATGTTATCAAATGCTTGACTTGTGCTAAGGTTAAGGCTGAACATCAGAAACCCTCCGGTTTATTGGTCCAACCCGATATACCAGAATGGAAGTAGGAGAAGATAACAATGGATTTCATCACCAAGCTACCCAAAACGGCAGCAGGATTCGATTCGATTTGGGTCATTGTTGATTGTCTTACCAAGTCTGCTCACTTTTTGCCAATGAAGGAGACGGATTCGACAGAAAAATTGACGAGGTTGTACATGAAGGAGATAGTAGCAAGACATGGTATACCGGTGTCAATCATCTACGATCGTGATAGCCATTTCACTTCGAGAGTTTAGCAATCTTTGCATAAAGCATTGGGTACGCAGTTGAACCTAAGCTCTAATTATCATCCTCAGACCGATGGTCAAAGTGAGATGACCATTCAAACATTAGAGGACATGCTAAGAGCTTGCGTGATTGACTTCGGGAATGGTTGGAATAGACATCTGCCCTTAATGGAATTCTCGTACAATACTAGTTATCACACGAGCATTAAGGCTGCACCATACGAAGCACTCTATGGTAGGAAGTGTCGTTCACCTGTTTGTTGGGCTGAAGTTGGAGACGCCCAACTCACCGGACCAGAGATCATTCACGAGACTACAGAAAATATTTTCAAGATTAGGGATCGCATGCAAGCTGCACGTGACCGACAAAAGAGTTATGCTGACAAGAGGAGCAGACCTCTTGAGTTTAAAGATGGAGATAAGGTTATGCTTAAAGTCGCACCATGTAAGGGTGTGATCCGATTTGGGAAGCGTGGAAAGCTAAACCCTCGTTATATTGGACCCTTTTAAATCATAGAAAGGAGTGGTCCAGTAGCTTACCGTTTGGAATTGCCTCAAGAACTTAGTCGAGTACACAATGTGTTCCATGTCTGCAACTTAAAGAAATGGTTGTCCGATGACACACTCGTTATTTCCCTAGAGGAAATTCAACTCGACGACAAACTCAATTTCGTTGAAGAACCTGTAGAGATTATGGACCGTGAGGTCAAGCAACTCAAACGAAGCCGTATGCCTATCGTTAAAGTCTGTTGGAATGTACGTAGAGGTCCAGAATACACGTGGGAACGTGAGGACCAGTTCAAGAGCAAATACCCTCACTTGTTCGTGAACCCACAATCTCCTACAACGTCTTGATTTCAGGACAGAATTTTCTAACCTGGGGAGACTGTGACACATCATAAATTTTAGAGGTTGTTTTCACGCCTGCCCTCGCCCCCCCAAACCCCCCGTTTTATATTTCTCTTTTTCATTAAGTAATATTATGTACCGCGAAATTTACAAAACTTACCGTTAATCTTAAAAGAAAGTTATACTATGAAAGGCATGCATTACTTCGTGTGATAGAAAGTCTTAATAGCACGCGAATATCACCATTATTTCTTTTGTGTCTAAAAGGATATTTTAAAACTTGTAGCGATAAAACCATAATTATTTCACACTTCGTGAAGCGAAGTCTTCTATTTATATTATTTTCATGAAACCGACTATGCTCGAATAAATACCCGTGCCCATGTAAATGCCTAAGGCTTTCCTTATAAAGATTTTATCTAGGTACTCTACCCATCCCAAGACTTAGTCATAACAATTTAAAGACCATGACAACCTTTAATCAAATTCAAAATAATAATAATAATAAACCCTGTATACATGTATATATATATATATATATATATATATATATATATATATATACATACAAAAACAAATAACTGATAATGATAAAAACACCATCATTATGGATACTTACATACTGCCCTACTCATTTCTTTCTTTTGAAAACTTTCTCATGATACGTCCCAACATCTGATTAAAATTTCAAAAAGTCAAGAACAAGATATATTCTATAAGAGTTCCATGGAGTACCTATGATGATCAATAGTATCATGAAACATCATCATTATCAAATTCCTTAATAGTATATGCAAATAATACCACTTCACATGCAATTGAAAAATTCTCAGTAATCTAGGGAAGCATTTTTTGTATAAATGAGAACCATGCATGTACACTTCTAGCATAACTAAACCTTGAAAACAAGAAGTAAACAATACGGTTGGAGTTAGGGTTTTCGTTAGATTCACGAGCCTAGAGACGTCGGGTTTTTAAAAGGGTAGAAGCGAGGAAGGTTCGAGCTTTCTTGGCACCATCGCCTCTTCTCATCGACTAGCGAACTTGGACCTCGGTGAGTCACCTCCTAGTTTAACTATGTCATTTACCCTTGTAGCCTAACTTACGACCAAAACCAAAGCACGTCCAGTCTTGGCAAGCTAGCCGAAAGCCTCAGCTTTGCATGGCTAGTACACGACATATAACCCATGCGTGGTTAGTATGTACCTACGCATGCAAAGACTTAGTCGTACCATGCATAAAATAACGACGTATAGTAAAATTTGTAAACAACGTATCATGCGTGAAAACAAATAACGAACCAAGGGAATTTGCATTAATTTTAAACACGTACATGATATACTACGTTGGCTCACTAGGGACTAATAAGCACTAGGATTACGCGTGAAATGTTGTAGAGCTTCTTATGTTGTGACCTTGACATATAACATGGGCGTGACCAAGTAACCCAAGACAAACCACAGCGAATCATTTGCTCGTTGTTGGTACATCACAGACCCTGATAAAGACTAGCAAATCGTGATCGTTGGTTCGTGCCCAGACCTCGTAAACACTTGACACCATGAGGCTACCACGTTGTACCCAAACGTGACGCAGTAGGTTGCTGCCACTGTTGAAACCATGGGTTTCGCAGCAGGCAGCTGCCACTGTTGCAGTCATTGTGGCTGCGAAAAACGCAACCACACCCTTAGTCTCGACATTTACCCACCTCGTGACTAACCGTATAACATAGAACCATGCAGGATTAACAAGAAAACCTAGCTAGAAATATTTAACGGTGCGTTGGGAGAAAGAGGAAGCCACAACAGTGGCTATCAACCCACTGTTGGGAGCTCGACAGAAAAACAGAAAGAGGAAGCAGGTGTAGGCCATGTGGGTTTTGTATTGCATAGAAATAATGCATATGATACCTTTTACCACTTGCATGTAAATTACCTTATAAAATTTAGACGTAAAGGAGTTTTAGAATGCATGCCTTCGAGTTTTTGGGTCGTTCTATGTCAAAACTCAAACGAATTGGTAAACTCGCTAACGAAACAAGATTAACTCGAAAAGTTAGAGAATTTATAAACCACGTATTTTTTTGATAAACTAGGAATAATAACAACAAAAATCGAATTTAGAAATGTATAAACGAATTTGACACGGTCTATATAATTTGACACCAAAAATATTTTAAAACATATTCGGGTTTAAAACGTAAAAGTTACAAAATAAAAAGTGTAGAAATTAAAATGTGAAAAGTTAAATATTCGATAAATACTATTTTAAAAAATTTGGGGATTTCATGTGATAATATGGGAACTAAAGGGATTAATTGTGTAATTTACTAAATGTAAAAAATAAAGGAACTAAAACTTGCTATTTTGAAATTTAAGAATATTAGGTATAAATAAATCATTTTTATAAATTATTTAAACAGGACAAACAAACCGTAAAATGTAAAAATGACGAGAATACGAATTAATTAATGACTATAGTATAGACAAGATCCCAAAGATAGGTAAATATAAGTTACAACGTATAATTTTATGTATATAAACTTATAGATGTAAAGTCGTGTATCATCCCTATAGCCAACGGTTTAAATAACATTTTGAAAACATAAAACGTTATCTCATAAACGACAATTCCTTTTATGACCCATTTGCATAATTCATTTCATACATTGAGTTTTAGAATATAAACTCAGATTTGTCATAATTACTTAGGTATTTGACCAAGTTACTATTTGACGTGCATTGATCCATTATCAATTCCGGACGATTAACTGACAAGGTGAGTTTTTATAGCCCCTACTCTACTGTTTTAAATCATCTTTTGGGGTGAGAACATTGCTTATTTCAAAACGTGTGAATAAAAGTACAACTACTCATTACTGATTGGTCTAAGTCCCGATTTAACCCAAGTTGTTATTTGCCCGATTTATCATGAACCGTTAGTTACTTGTAAGCGCGAATGTTATGGATAGATCTATCGGGATTGACGTCCCTGTTCGTCTTGGACTGCCATTAGTCAAGCGAATACAGTTTCATTTGAGTCAGATTACGGGTGTCCCGGGTTAGACACCTGCAAGGGCATTCATTCATTGTTGGTATATGTTAACGCTTCGGTGTCATGAGCTTAGACAATAGTAATGCAACTTATATGACTTTGTATCTGTTATATTGTCATATGTGGATAAATCTTGTGGTTCATAAACATTAAATATTTCTGCTTAAACCAAACCTATGGACTCACCAACTTTATGTTGACACTTTAGCAATATTTTCTTAGGTATTAAGAACAAAGATGCTATGTGAAGTCCCATGCATTGCAGTCATTTCCAGTTATCCTAAGATCATTTGTACTATTTAAAAACGATGTCGTACTGTTTATTTTTATGATTCCGCAGAATGGTTAAACACTTTATTATTTTCTAATGCAAGTGATCAACTTTCTTAAAACATCTCATATAAAGGTCGTTATGTATTACTTGGAAGTATAATAATAATGAAGTCACACGCCTCTGGGTGCCATTATACTCTCATATTTCGGGGGTGTGACAATGTTCACCTCAAGGTTTTCAAGATCGGGATCCTATCCATGATCGTTTTCGTCTTTGCAAGATCGAGATCGTAAGGTTGGATCGGGATCGTAAAATCATACTATGAGGTCATTTTCTTAATAGTCTTTGTAATATTATACAAATCTACAAATTATTATATATTATAAACACAAAATTATATGAATGTTTCTTAAGAATGTTGTCGTAAATTATAATTATGAAATGTTTAAAAAGATTAACTTGTTGTTTTTTAATATCTTGAAAACACAACCCATAAATTTGTAGTTTTTTAGTTCGTGGTTCGATAAAAGTAAGATGAGATCGGAATAGATCTTAAGATCCTAAGATTAGGATCGGGATCTTAACAACCATGGTTCACCTAATGCACTAAACAACACAATAGAGCATACAAATTTATACTTGATGTTTCACATTTCTTTTAATGATTGGCTTTAGAGGTTGACAATCTTGAATACAAAAGTCAAACATTTATAATCTACCTTACTAGTATTTGGACGAAGCAAAGTACCATGTAACATGAATCAAAGGAGTAAACATTGATGCACATTACACACATAATTCAAATTAAAAGTATTCGATAGGCATTCATGTATCTTAGTAACTTTATCTACTAAACAACACAAATAGACCTTACAAATCAAAAATTAAACATACTCTAGTGATTATTTTTACTTTTTACAATCTAGTCCATAATTATTGATAAAGGTGTGTTAAGTACATGTGCATTTTTTGTTTTTCATGGAGTATAAATTAACAAAAACGAATTTGTATTTTTTTATGGTTAAATTAGGCAATAGTTAAGCTTTCTTATTAAAAATAATTATTTTTGGGTAAAAAAATAATTCATACTTTACCTGATAAGGGAAGTTCTAAAATTCCTCCTAATAAGGAAAGTTCCAAAAATTCTATGTCAAAAAACGTTTTGTTATTATATAAAAATTATCAATAATCTAAATATATAAAATACATTGTTTCTTTTAAATGTATCTAAAGTAAAATTTAAAAGCTCGAGCAATGACAAAATATACGAACTTGAATTCGGGTATGACTTTTGAGTAATTTAATCGAGCTCAGCCCCAATATTCATATGAGCTTTAAAAGAACAACTTATTTGTGCAGGGTTGCTTCAAGCAAAGAATTCCAACCAGAATAACCTCGGCGTGCAAGATAGCATTCGACAGGGGATTGTAATCTACTGTACTTTAGAATTTAGTGTAGGCTCATATTATCCTGCACATATGCTTTTTGGAAACTAGATCATAGAAACATAGTTGTGATTGGTGGGAGCTTGGAGAATTCTACGGATATTTTGCAGATTGTGTCAAGTTGAATTGGGCTCTACGATGCTTTTTTTTTCTTTAACGTTTGTCAGCTTTCTTGATTTCAGGTGTGTTTACAGTAGGTTAGTATGTCTTTAACTTTATTCTGGTTTTTGTGGCGGATGGTTTGCTGGGTTGTGTGAATCTGCTGAAATTTTGAGTACTAACATAGGAGGAGATTTAAAGACTATACAGCAATGGCGAAGCTGCTGAAATTTTGCTTCCAATTACCCGCCCAAAACCCAGACTTCAAAGAAGAATTCATTATCACACTAAAGGTTGGCTTAACCACAAATAATGAACATAATTCTATCAGTTAAAATACACAGATACGATGACAACAAGATAAATCTCCTTACTACAAATATAACTTGATCATCAATGCTGCTCTCCAATCTCCATCCAGTGTCTCTTGTAGGAAACTTGCATTCACAGGCTTTCCTAAACGCCAATTTCGTTCCAGAACGTGTTTGTAATTCACCATTCCTGTGGTGTGCGTGTGCAGGGGTGTTTGGTTTCTGGTTTAACAGCTAAGTTCTTGTAGATTATTTATTTCTAAGTTCGGGTGTAATTGTCTCAAAACATAATCTTAATATTTGCCTGGTCCATTTTATACCAAACGCATTAATGAAAACTCAAACTTTAAGATCAGAATTATCTATTACACTATCCCATAAGGAGAACATATAAATGTCTTTTTGTTTTATACCAAGCATATCAAAACGAATCCGGTTAGCAATGTCTTCCAGTGATTCCCATCTCGTGCCATTACCCATATGTTCATCCACCCTTGTTTCCTCGACATCCACATGTGACAGGGCATGTACAAGCCCAATGTTTTATGGGGGGGTGTTGTTTGTGTGTGTGTGTGTGTTTTTGTGTTGGGGGGGGGGGGGGGGGGGGGGGGGTCCCCCCCACAACATGTGTGGGGGGGGGGGGTGGGAGGGGGGGGGGGGGGGGGGGGGGGGGGGGGGGGGGGGGGAACGGGGGGGGGGGGGGGGGGGAGCAGTACAAGAAGCAAGCATGTAAGACGAGAGCCCGTCATTGGAGACGGTGGAGGTTCAGGGATTTGGAAGTTGTTTTTAAAGGGTAGCTTTAGATCCTGTGTTTTAATGTAACAAACCCTAATTGGAGACGGTGGAAGGTTTATGGGTATTTGGAAGTGTGTTTTAAAAGGTAGCTTTAGTTGTCAATTTTTGGTTTTAACCTTAAGTGGGGGGCATTTCGCTTATTAAATCCGTTTTTTCAGTTTTTTTTTTTACTATATCTATACTTTCTATTAACTTACTCTATAAAGAGTTTTCACCAATCTGAAAAGTGAAAATTAATCCTATTTCATTAGGAATGTATATAAAAACGCATGGCTTAGCTTTTGAAAACCTTTCTTAGAACGTAACATTAATTTTTTGGAATGCATATAAAAACGCATGGCTGGCTTTTGGAATTTTTCAAGAATTGAATCCTATTTTTGGAAAAACGCATACATGTATCACAAGGGTTGACGCATAGTATTTTAGGAAACGAAAATGTTGAAAACCTTTTGCAAAATCGTTGAAACTGACAATTGTATTTTAGGAAACGAAATAGTAAATGGCTGTAGTTGAAAATAGTAAACGGATAATGGTTGTAAAAACAAAATAGTAAACTCAAAATTTTGAACTTTGAATGCCTATAGACTAATTTAGGAAAATGATTTATGGAAAGTTATCAATGCTGGAATTCAAATACAAAATCACACGAATTATGAAATGAGTTGAAACATAAGAAAGTATATATGGCAATGATTTTTTTACATTGCCTATATAAACAACCACAACATCTTAATTCATCTCATAAGTCAACGTTGCTACATACTAGAAAGAAACAAATGGCAGAATTAAAGAACCAAAAAAATGTCGATGATGTTGTTCAGGTTAGAAACCGTTTTGTTTGCTTAATTTATTTAAAAACTTGGTAGATAGACTCGTGACATCCATGTACTGAGTTGTCACAGTCCAAAATACAAGCATATGACAAGAAGGAAATTTTCTTAATTGAACCAACGTCACTTAAACAATAGTCTCAACTAAACAGCGGAAGTCTAAAAACTTGAAACATAGTCTGGCTAAAAACAAATTTGTCCAATGCAACAAAGATAACTAAATAAAGCTTTCAATTTAACTAAGTGGCAAACATCTTCTAAGCCTTCTCTTTTCCTTTTGAGCTCGAAGCCTTATCTTTTCCTGAGATACATGCTAAAAGGTCAGCGTAGCTGGTGAGTTCATAGTTTAACTATATTTAAAATCTACCAACAATAAAATCATGCCACTTTGAAATACCAATAACAAGAAAATAATAACTTGCACATAATGGTTCGATGACGATTTACTATACGACGACTTGTTGGTTTACTTTACAACCTGTCGAATTACTAGACGGACATATCATGATATAATCTACTATCTCGCTTCTAGTGCTAGCATCAAGTAAGCAAACTGAACTTTCAAAAGATAAGGCATGAATAACTAAACATGTAAAAACGCATTTTTACACAATACTATGCATGTATCCCAGTTTGGGAAAAGTCTCATGAAACTCACCTGCTAATCTCGACAACCTCTTACTCTCGCTGATCAAAACGCACATACTAAGACTTAATAAAAGGTTGCTATTATGCTGTCTATCTGTTGATAGATCGAGTTCCTGACTATACTTGAATATAAAAAAAGTGGATCGTTTATGGCGTGCTGATGCTGTTTATATCTGCATTAAAACTTACTGACGCACGTGTTAGATTTTATGACCTAATTAACCAATTAAGCAAACACGAGTACTCAGCGGAATTAAGATCACGTATAGAACACATTAATTAACAAGGGATTGAAGTTGTGTACCTTTTAGCACTTAACTAAACACCGCTCTTTCAATATACACGTGTTTGTGTATAAGTCACACGCAAACCACCACGATCTAAAGCAAGTCACTCTCTAGCTTTCAACACAATACGTTCTTAGCAAACAACGAAGTATGCTAGTACTAGTAGTGATTTAACAAAACGATTACCATGGCACTTGAGTTAATCAACACGTGAGCAAAAACCACCTAGTGGTGGTGGTCGAACACCAAACGAACACCCTAAAGGGTTGCTTGGTTTTGGTCGACACACAAGAACCAAAACCGAAAAACCCTTGTGGTTTAGGGTTTTGGTCGAACAAAAGGGAGAGAACAAGAAGGTATTTTAGGGTTGTTGATTTTCTAGCAAGCCACAAATATGGACAAAGACCCTCTTAGATAACCCCTCAATATTGGTTGATACAAAGTAAACAATCCCACCTCCTCTTGGAGTGGATTGTTCGGCCGACTAAAGGAACAAGGAGGGCAAACCAAAAATTTTCTTTTCCCGGTTTTGCATATTAGTCCCTAATGTTTAACGTTTTAACATTTAACTAATATTACTTTATAATCGTTTATTAAATCACTAGATAAACATTGTTTTACATATCAACGTGTGCGTCCCCTTAGGCTTGAATAAATTTCTAGACATATATAATTTATACTTGGACATATTCCAACAACTCCCACTTGGACATCTATAAATAATATAATAACATTGGTAAGCGTCTAGCAACACGCCAATGCTCCCAGAAAAATTCAAGTATGGTTTCACAGGGCATGAACAAATGATTTATGAATTTACAATCCCTTTGTTTTGCATACCATGTTTAAAATTAGCTATGGAATCCTGTCATTTTATATTTTTAACAATTATGTTTCTCGCATCTTAAGAATAATCTAGATTACCAAAAATCAATGAGACGTATCTTCATGAGTTTTTGGGTACGGCCATACACACATCTGATTAATTCTATGAGGGGCCCAGTGGCATCATTCTTCAACTATTGAATGAACAAGTCATCATGTGTTACAAACACTTCTGACATAGCCCTTACTAGTTATCTTATTCAGGATAACTTAAACTATATCAAGAAGGAATATGCACATATGCAAGACCTACTTGCATCTCAAGTCTAAGGATTTTGTAAAATAAAACTCACTTACAAGATCCTTGATGACGTCGAACCATAGAGTGATAATCTTGTTGATGGGGAAATCCAATATTCATTTTATGAATATCATGTGAGTTTGGTGGACTCATCCTTAATATCTCAAATATCACCAATCATTCAGAATTGTCTTAATTTAACAATATTTCTTATTGTTTAATCGATTTTAAACGGATAGTAAAAATTTTAAAAGAATAGAATAAAATATTTACTATTCATGGATTGAAACATGCAATATGGGACACAGTTTATAATTAAAAACTAATAAAATGACCGAGAATCATTATCATAAGATAAAAATTGTTCAAACATCCTTATTCAAATACTAAAACACTGATCTACATGAAACTACTAGCAAGACGAAGCCCCATGCTCCTAGCATATTGAGTAAGCTTTCTATTTGATAAAGCATTTGTAAAAGGATCAGCTAGATTGTCATCTGTGTGAACTTTAAAAAGATTTATTTTGCCCAGTTCAACACACTCGCGAACATAATGATATATTCTATGATAGTGTTTGGCGCCTCTCTGAACCCCCGGTTCATTAGCATAAAGAACTACAGATGAATTGTTCGAGGCATTCTTTAAAGATTGTTCGTTTATTGTTGGTTACTATACGATGCCTGAAATAATTCCATTTATCCAAACAGCTTCCATGGCAGCTTCTGAAGCAACTATGTATTCAGAATCTGTAGCATACATTGCAATGGTACTTTTCCTGGAGCTCTTCTAGTCCATTGCACCTCCATTTAAAATGAAGACATATACTGTCCGAGAACGTTTATGTATTCTTCCGTCTCAAACTCAGCATTCGCAATAAACATTCAACTTAAGTTCTTTTCAGGATCTTTCACCATAAACAAGAAATCTTTTAGTATTTCTTAAATACTTAAGAATGTTTTTCACAGCAGTCTAGTGAAGTTCACCTGGATTATGTTGAAACCGGCTTGTTATATTTTGCGTGAACGCAACATCAAGTCTAGTTCGTCTAACCACATACATATGGATCTAAGCTGAAGTATTAAGGTCGATGGGGCCCCCGGTAATTTTTCTGCGATGCCCTCTTTAGGCGTTTAAGCAACGTGTGATTTTGTTCAAGTTTCCCCCCAATAAAGGGGGGGGTTGTTCTATTTTTTTTTTTGGGGCGTGGGAATGGTACCACGTTTGGAATTATCCATCTTATATATCTTTAAGATCTTATCAATGTAAGCATTTTGACTAAGTCTAATTAATCGCTTCGATCTATCTCTATAGATTTTTATTCCACGGACTAAAATGCCGTTGTCCCTAATCTTTCATGAAAAAACATTTTCTAAGATAATTCTTTACACTTTGTAAACTTGGAATGTGATTACCCATGATTATTATGTCATCAACATATAAGATGAGGAATGTAACATTACTCCCACTAGCCTTTTGATATACATATGGCTCATCAGGATTTTGAGCAAAACCAAACTTTTTGATTTCCGTATCAAACCTTTTATTCGAGCTTCTTGATGCTTGATTAAAACCATAAATAGATCTTTGAAGCTTGCATACTTTTCTGGGATGTTTAGGATCAACAAAACCTTCACGTTGTACCATATAGATATCTTCATCAAGATAACCATTTAAGAAGGAAGTTTTTACATCCATTTGCCATATCTCATGATCATTGAACGCCGCTATAGATATGAGAATCCTAATAGCTCTAATGTCAGCAACAGGTGAGAACGTTTCTTCATAATCAACCATATAGGTTTGAGTATAACCCTTTGCTATAAGATGAGCTTTATAGGTGTTTACATTGCCATCCATGTCGGTCTTTTTCTTAAAAATGTACTTATTCCTAATGGTCTTACAATTAGGAGGAAGATCGACCAAGACCCATATCATATCGTCCATCATGGATTGCATTTCTGCATTCATAGCATCGACCCACTTTTTAGATTCTGGATCTAACATAGCAGCTTTATAGTTAGCGGGTTCTTCCAAAAGATCCCTAGCTATGCTTCTCCCCCTCTACATTTAGAAATAAACTGTTTGGAGCTTGAATTTTGTCCTTCGGACCTACGAATCAGACTCACTTCTTTCTTGAGGTGTTAAAACCTTTAACTCTGTGGTATAATTGCTAGTGATTTCGAAGGTGAGTGTATCTTTCTTCTAATTTCTTCAAGATCTACCACCCTCCCACTAATTTCTTGACATATGAGACATTTCTCAAAGAATTCAACATACCTTGCAACAACTATTTTGTTTTCAGGTGGAAAGTAGAAATAGTAACCCATTGTTTTCTTTGGGTATCCTATAAAGATACACTTAACAGATCTTTGTTCGAGTTTGTTAGGTGTATCTCTTTTTACAAGAGCCTCACATCCCCAGACCTTTAAGTAAGACAAGTTTGGAACTTTTTCATACCATAGTTTATATGGTGTCTTATCAACCTTCTTGGTTAGAACCATATTGAGAATGCATGTTGCAGACTCTATAGCTTAATCTCAAAAGGATAAAGGCAAAGTTATAATACTCATCATAGATCGCACCATGTCTAACAAAGTACGATGTGTTCTATTCGACACGCCATTATGTTATGGTATGTATAGAGGAGTAAGCTGTTGTACAATTCCATTTGCTTTAATATAATCTTTATACTCTTGACACATGTCTTAGTGGACCACATACGTCAGTATGTATTATTCCAAGAAGATCTTTTGCCCTTTCGGTACTATGCGGAAAGGGTTTCTTTGTCATCTTGCCATATAAACAAGATTCGCATTGATCAAAGGATACATCATCCGTTGATTTTAATAGCCTATCATGTTGCAGCTGTTTAATACGTTTCTTGTTTATATGAGCAAGACAGTAGTGCCATAGATAAGTAGAGTCTAAGTTATGCTTGACTCTCTTATTGCTAACATTATAAACAGAATTAACATTTGCTAAAAGATCATGCATATCAATTTCATAAATACCATTACAAGAAATAGCATTAAAAAAAGACATTATTCTTAGAAATTGAAATTTCATAATCCGTAAAACATTGAATAAATCCATTGTCAACCAAACGAGAAACTGAATAAATCCATGGTCTAGTAGTTTACCGTTTGGAATTGCCTTAAGAACATAGTCGAGTACACAATGTGTTCCACGTCTGCAACCTAAAGAAATGTTTGTCCGCATGACCCGTGTTATTCCCTGGAGGAAATCCAACTCGACGACAAACTCAATTTCGTTAAAGAACCCTTAGAGATTATGGACCGTGAGGTCAAGCAACTCAAACGAAGCCATATACCTATCGTTAAAGTCCGTTGGAATGCACGTAGAGGTCCAGAATACACGTGGGAACGTGATTGCCAGCTCAAGAACAAATACCCCCACTAGTTTGTGAACCCATAATCTCCTACATCGTCTTGATTTCGGGATGAAATCTTCTAACCTGGGGAGACAGTGACACATCGTAAAATTTATATTTCTCTTTTTCATTAAGTAAGATTATGTACCGCGAAATTTGCAAAATTTACCGTTAATCTCAAAAGAAAGTTATTCTATGAAAGGCATGCATTACTTCGTGTTATAGAAAGTCTTAATAGCACGCGAATATCACCATTATTGCTTTTGTGTCTAAAAGGATATTTTAGAACTTGTAGCGATAAAACCATACTTATTTCACACTTCGTGAAGCGAAGTCTTCTATTTATATTATTTTCATGAAACCGCCTATGCTCGAATAAATACCCGTGCCGATGTAAATGTACAAGGTTTTCCTTATAAAGATTTTATCTAGGTACTCTACCCATCCCAAGACTTAGTCATAACAATTTAAAGACCATGACAACCTTTAATCAAATTCAAAAAAAATTAAAAAATAATAAACCCTATATACATGTATATATATATAAATACATATAAAAACAAATAACTGATAATGATAAAAACACCATCATTATGGATACTTACATACTGCCCCACTCATTTCTTTCTTTTGAAAACTTTCTCATGATACGTCCCAACATCTAATTAAAATTTCAAAAAGTCAAGAACATGATATATTCCATAATAGTTCCAAGGAGTACTATGATGATCAATAGTATCATGAAACATCAACATTATCATATTCCTTAATAGTATATGCAAATAATACCACTTCACATGCAATTGAAAAATTCTCAGTAATCTAGCGAAGCATTTTATGTATAAATGAGAACCGTGCATGTACACTTCTAGCATAACTAAACCTTGAAAACAAGAAGTAAACAATACGGTTGGAGTTAGGGTTTTCGTTAGATTCACAAGCCTAGAGACGTCGGGTTTAAAAGGGTAGAAGCGAGGAAGGTTCGAGCTTTCTTGGCACCATCACCTCTTTTCATCGACTAGCGAACTTGGACCTCGGTGAGTCACCTCCTAGTTTAACTATGTCATTTACCCTTGTAGCCTAACTTACGACCAAAACCAAAGCACGTCTAGTCTTGGCAAGCTAGCCGAAAGCCTCGGCTTTGCATGGCTAGTATACGACGTATAACCCATGCGTGGTTAGTATGTACGTACGAATGCAAAGACTTAGTCGTACCATGCATAAAATAATGACGTATAGTAAAATTTGTAAACAATGTATCATGCGTGAATACAAATAACGAACCAAGGGAATTTGCATTACTTTTAAACACGTACATGATATACTACGTTGGCTCACTAGGGACTAATAAGCACTAGGATTACGCGTGAAATGTTGTAGAGCTTATTATGTTGTGACCTCGACATATAATACGGGCGTGACCAAGTAACCCAAGACGAACCATAGCGAATCATTTGCTCGTTGTTGGTACGTCACAGACCCTGATAAAGACAAGTAAATCCTGTTCGTTGGTTCGTGCCCAGACCTCGTAAACACTTGACACTATCAGGATACCACGTTGTACCCAAACGTGACGTAGTGGGCTGCTGCCACTATTGAAACCGTGGGTTTCGCAGCACGCAGCTGCCAATGTTGCAGTCATTGGGGCTGCGAAAAACGCAACCACACCCTTATTCTCGATATTTACCCACCTCGTGACTAACCGTATAACATAGAACCATTCGGGATTAACAAGAAAACCTAGCTAGAAATATTTAAGGGTGCGTTGGGAGAAAGAGGAAGCCACAACAATGGTTATCAACCCACTGTTGGGAGCTCGACAGAAAAACAGAAAGAGGGAAGCAGGTGTAGCCCATGTGGGTTTTCTATTGCATAGAAATAATGCATATGATACCTTTTACCACTTGCATGTAAATTACCTTATAAAATTTAGACGTAAAGGAGTTTTAGAATGCATGCCTTCGAGTTTTTGGGTCGTTCTATGTCAAAACTCAAACGAATTGATAAACTCGCTAACGAAACAAGATTAACTCAAAAAGTTATAGAATTTATAAACCACGTATTTTTTTTGATAAACTAGGAATAATAACAACAAAAATCGAATTTAGAAATGTATAAACGAATTTGACACGGTCTATATAATTTGACACCAAAAATATTTTAAAACATATTCGGGTTTAAAACGTAAAAGTTACAAAATAAAAAGTGTAGAAATTAAAATGTAAAAAGTTAAATATTCGATAAATACTATTTTAAAGAATTTGGGGATTTCATGTGATAATATGGGAACTAAAGGGATTAATTGTGTAATTTACTAAATATAGAAAATAAAGGAACTAAAACTTGCTATTTTGAAATTTAAGAATATTAGGTATAAATAAATTATTTTTATAAATTATTTAAACAGGACAAACAAACCGTAAAATGTTAAAGCTGTGACGAGGCATCGAATTAATTAATGACTATAGTATAGAACAGATCCTCAAAGATAGGTAAATATTATGTTATACACGTTATAATTTTTTTATATTATAATTATAGATGTAAGACGTTGTTATCACTATAGCCAACGGTTTAAATAACATTTTGAAAACATAAAACGTTATCTCATAAACGACAATGCCTTTTATGACCCATTTGCATAATTCATTTCATACATTGAGTTTTAGAATATAAACTCAGATTTGACATAAGTACTTAGGTATTTGACCAAGTTACTATTGGACGTGCATTGATCCATTATCAATTCCGGACGATTAACTGACAAGGTGAGTTTTCATAGCCCCTACTCTACTGTTTTAAATCATCTTTTGGGGTGAGAACATTTCTTATTTCAAACGTGTGAATAAAAGTACAACTACTCATTACTGATTGGTCTAAGTCCTGATTTAACCCAAGTTGCTATTTGCCCAATTTATAATGAACCGTTAATTACTTGTAAGCACGAATGTTATGGATAGATCTATCGGGATTGACATCCCTGTTCGTCTTGGACTCACATTAGTCAAGCGAATACAGTTTCATTTGAGTCAGATTACGGGTGTCCCGGGTTAGACACCTGCAAGGGCATTCATTCATTGTTTGTATATGTTAACGCTTCGGTGTCATGAGCTTAGACAATAGTAATGCAACTTATATGACTTTGTATCTGTTATATTGTCATATGTGGATAAAATCTTGTGGTTCATAAACATTAAATCAACTTTATGTTGACACTTTAGCAATGTTTTCTCAGGTATTAAGAACGAAGATGCTATGTGAAGTCCCATGCATTGCAGTCATTTCCAGTTATCCAAAGATCATTTGTACTATTTAAAAACAATGTCGTAGTGTTTATTTTTATGCTTCCGCGGAATGGTTAAACACTTTATTATTTTCTAATGCAAGTGATCAACTTTCTTAAAACATCTCATATAAAGGTCGTTTGTGATTACTTGGGGAAGTATTGATAATCATGAAGTCACACAGCACTGGTTGCCCAATATCCTCTATATTTCTGGGGGGTTGTCTGGATGTGACAATGTTCACCTCAAGGTTTTCAAGATCGGGATCCTATCCATGATCGTTTTCGTCTTTGCAAGATCGAGATCGTAAGGTTGGATCGGGATCGTAAAATCATACTATGAGGTCATTTTCTTAATAGTCTTTGTAATATTATACAAATCTACAAATTATTATATATTATAAACACAAAATTATATGAATGTTCCTTAGGAATGTTGTCGTAAATTATAATTATGAAATGTTTAAAAAGATTAACTTGTTGTTTTTTAATATCTTGAAAACACAACCCATAAATTCGTAGGTTTTTAGTTCGTGGTTCGATAAAAGTAAGATGAGATCGGAATAGATCTTAAGATCCTAAGATTAGGATCGGGATCTTAACAACCATGGTTCACCTAATGCACTAAACAACACAATAGAGCATACAAATTTATACTTGATGTTTCACATTTCTTTTAATGATTGGCTTTAGAGGTTGACAATCTTGAATACAAAAGTCAAACATTTATAATCTACCTTACTAGTATTTGGACGAAGCAAAGTACCATGTAACATGAATCAAAGGAGTAAACATTGATGCACATTACACACATAATTCAAATTAAAAGTATTCGATAGGCATTCATGTATCTTAGTAACTTTATCTACTAAACAACACAAATAGACCTTACAAATCAAAAATTAAACATACTCTAGTGATTATTTTTACTTTTTACAATCTAGTCCATAATTATTGATAAAGGTGTGTTAAGTACATGTGCATTTTTTGTTTTTCATGGAGTATAAATTAACAAAAACGAATTTGTATTTTTTTATGGTTAAATTAGGCAATAGTTAAGCTTTCTTATTAAAAAATATGTATTTTTGGGTAAAAAAATAATTCATACTTTACCTGATAAGGGAAGTTCTAAAATTCCTCCTAATAAGGAAAGTTCCAAAAATTCTATGTCAAAAAACGTTTTGTTATTATATAAAAATTATTAATAATCTAAATATATAAAATACATTGTTTCTTTTAAATGTATCTAAAGTAAAATTTAAAAGCTCGAGCAATGACAAAATATACGAACTTGAATTCGGGTATGACTTTTGAGTAATTTAATCGAGCTCAGCCCCAATATTCATATGAGCTTTAAAAGAACAACTTATTTGTGCAGGGTTGCTTCAAGCGAAGAATTCCAACCAGAATAACCTCGGCGTGCAAGATAGCATTCGACAGGGGATTGTAATCTACTGTACTTTAGAATTTAGTGTAGGCTCATATTATCCTGCACATATGCTTTTTGGAAACTAGATCATAGAAACAGAGTTGTGATTGGTGGGAGCTTGGAGAATTCTACGGATATTTTGCAGATTGTGTCAAGTTGAACATAATTCTATCAGTTAAAATACACAGATACGATGACAACAAGATAAATCTCCTTACTACAAATATAACTTGATCATCAATGCTGCTCTCCAATCTCCATCCAGTGTCTCTCAGTCATTTCCTGTAAAAAAAATAATTCCGAAAATCATTTCATGTATGCACTAAAACCATATCACTGCAGTTTCAAGTATGTTAGCAATCAGGGACGGAGCCATGTCACTACTACAGATTTGAGAATAGAGCCCCCTTAATAGAGCCCGGTTTTAGTGAAAATAGGGCTCTAGAGGGTATAGAGCCATGTTTCCTTTCAAAGAACCGGGCTTTATGATGGAAAAAGAATAGAGCCATGCTTTTTGCGAAAAAACCGGGCTTTATTACTTATATAGAGCCAGGTTCCTTGTTGCATAACCGGGCTTTATCTCCCCAACATTAGGTCCCGTGTATTCTTCTTCCAGACCGGGCTCTTATTTCCTCTTCCACCTCAAAGACTTTAAAAACTTCAGCGGTGAAAGCAATAAAACTTAAATGAAAAAAAAAGGCGCTCTTGTTTGCTCCCTAAAATTTCGTATTCAAAAACAAACCCCAAACTTTCCCTCATTACTTTCACACACCTAGCCCTATCTCTAACCTTCATTCACTGCCGCTTAACACAACAACTTACCCACTGTGCACACCGGCACCGCCGTCATAAGTGACGTTCATCACACAACCAAATCAACAAGAGACTAATCAAATTAAGAGGTATAAAACTGCTACAATTCATGTCGTTGTTCAATTAACATTCTTAATATCTCATAAATGTTATTGTTAAATTTGAATCTCAAATAAGTTCTGTTTGTTTATACCCTTTTTTTTATTGTTTCTTGGTGTCCAATTTATTGTTTTTGTTGAAATTTATTGATGTTGTTGTTCAATTTATTGTTTTTTGTTGAAGTTTATTGTCCAGATTTATGCTTTTTAATAGGGGTTTGAGACCTGAATTACTATCATAAATTGGGGTTTTTGTGTGTGCTATCTGCTGGATGCTTATTTGTAGTAAATTTGTTTCTGTTTTAGTGTTTTTAGTAGATTAATTACTGGATGCTTTTTTGTAAAAGTTCTTTTGGTGGAGGGTGTTTGTTTAAGCTTATGAGTATGTTGATGTGTTTTGTTTTTGTGGTTTTAGGGAAATGTTTGTTTGATCTTTACCAAGGGTGACTTGAAGGAAGTCAATGAGGAAGTTGCCAAGTACAAGGTGAGATTTACAACACTTCATATCTTGTTTATTTAGTTAAATGATGTATGTATTTCATTGAATTATATACTATGTAGAGGGTGTTTGAAACAGCATAGAGTGATGTGTATTGTCTCGTTACTGTTTCAAAATACATTAAGGCCACAAAATGGATCTGATTCGATTGTTTATATTCTTTTTAGAATCTTTGGCCATTTGAAACAGTTTAAGCTAATCTTGTCACCTCTTTAAGAGGTTTTAATTATCTATTTGAAAAAGTATTAAGCAAACAAGCTCTCTGATAAGCTCATTTTTTTGGGGTTTATTTGTTTCTTTGAATTTCAAAGGCAAAACCACTTTCTTTGCGAGTTTCAGACATGTTCATAGAGAGGTTTAGTTTAAGTTTATTTTTGGGCTGATGCCGTTATATTTCAAGATTATAATCTACTAAATTTTCAAGAAATACAGATTTTATTATTATTATTATTATTATTTTGCATCATGTTTCTTGCTTAGGCCAGTGCTACTTCACAACGATGCATACATTTGTTTGAAATAGGTGTTTTGGGAGGGAAATAAATTTAGGAAAAGCATAACAAATATAATGTGGTAAGGCCATATTATTGACTTTATAAGATGGGTTGTTTCTTTGTTTAAAGTGACTGGTGTTATTTGAGCTTAATTTAGTAAGGTGGATGGAGTTATTTATTTTAACAGCTTAAGCTCTAAAAAAAGCCTAAGAGTTCATCATAAATAATTCAATAAGCCGTCTAGCAAGCTCATTATTTGGGTTATTGCAACTTGAAAATATAGAACGCCATTAGGTCTTTTAGTTTGCAAGTTCAAACGCCCTTTTCAATATTTTCTCTGAAGTTTTATTTGGCTTTAAATATAAACACATGTGATTTCTTTGTTAATAGTGAAGACCCCTCACAATATTGCTTTGTTTCAACAGGTTGGAGCTCCTGCTCGTGTTGGTTTGGTTGCTCCAGTTGATGTCGTTGTCCCACCAGCCAACACTGGTCTTGATCCATCTCAGACCTCTTTCTTCCAGGTTACTTACTATTATACATTCATGTCAGTCATACAATACATGTAATACCATAAGATGATGTTAATTTGAACTTTATAATCAAATCAGGTCCTTAACATTCCCACCAAGATTAACAAGGGTACAGTCGAAATTATCACCCCTGTGGAGCTTATCAAGAAGGGTGACAAAGTGGGTTCTTCTGAGGCTTTAGAGAAAATATTGGAGTAGAAGCAAAGGTTTGTTACTAGAATGAAATTTTTTCAGGTTCTTGTTATTGTATTTGAGCGTGAGGAATGCACACTTACACCGATACTTGAACTGCAGGTTACGATCAGAGTTCCAAAAATATCTTTCGCTCAGACAGACGTATAAGGTTTGCTCTTCATTACCCTTTAATGGACTTGGCAAGTTTGATCTATTTACCTTTTGAATGTGTCAGTTCACTTATGTGTTATCTATAACGGGTAAAAAAGAAGCTAAGATAAAATAGGTTTGAACGGGTTGGACGTCATCTAAAATGTAATTTTAAAGCATAAATCTCCTATTCGTTTAATACAATATATTAGATTGTTAAAATAATATTTTTTTTGTAATCATATTTGAACACCCACTATAAAAACATATCCATGTCTATTGGTGGAACATTGTTTCAGGTCACCCTAACTTACGTAGACCAAATTTTGTAGTTTGACCTGACTCAACCTGCCTGGCCCGGCCGTTTTGCCAGCTCTAACTGCTGCTAAAACCATGAAAAGGTTAGATCCCAGAATCTACATACATATTCCTGTTAGTGTTTTCTTGCTGCTACTTGTTACCCAACTCTGTACATGAACTACTTAAGTGGATGTTTGGATACATGCTCATTAGTAACATGTATGCTCATTTGTTTTCTTGCTACTAATCGTTAACCAAGCTCTGTACATGAACTACTTATTAGCTCCTTTACATGAACTATTTATTGGCCTGAACAGTATGTCACTCTAACACGTGTTTGGCAACTGAGCCAACTAGATTAATCAGTTATTGCGCATGGTCTTGGACAAATTTAGGCGTTTTGACGAACCAACAAAATGGGTACCCAGCAAGTTAATAGCACACTATCCCCATGCCTTACAATTCCATCTTTTAACATTATACATACCATCGAATGACCAAATTTGCCATCCATATAATCAGTCAATACTAAGGGGTGTTTGGAAAGCATATTGTAAACGCCTTAGCTTATTTCAAAACCAGCTAGTTGACTTCTGCTTGTATCAAAAAACAGAATGCATGAGACGGCGTTTGGATTTTTTATCACTTAAGTTGTTGCCTCTCTAATCCAAAATGAATAAGTTTTTTTTCAGTGTACCAAAAACCATTAAGTGATACGTTGTCGTCTCTAAAACAGTATGCGAAAAATGACTGCAATTGAGCCAACTTACTTGACTTTGCCTAAAATACATCAGCAATGCATAGGTTTGCAAGAATAAATGTACTGAATAAATAATGCCAAGACATAAAGAAGTTGTATTTGACCTTTTTTCTTTTTTTACAGATTACGTCTGCAAAGTTTGAAGCCTTCTTGCATCTTTGTACAATAACTTGTTTTATATTGCAATAATTTTTGTTTTGTTTTATCTTACAGCGAGCTTATGTATGTTTTTTTATAGATGTCGTGGAATGACAAGAAGCCTTTTACCACTAAGGGGGGGGGGGGGGGGGGGGGAGTTTGGGCGGACATCGTGAGCTCGTGAGCCTTTCAGTGTGTGGCATCTGATGAATAGTCCATGTTAGTGTTTCGGAAAGGTCGGTAGTTATGTGTCCACCCCCAACCTCACTCCCATGTATTCCACCATGCATTGTAGTCATGTCTTTTTCTGTATCTCCTTTCCCTTAGCTCAACAAAACACTTGCAGTGAAACTGTTGTGATGTCTAGTATGTTTGTTAAGTTCGTGTTAAGTCCGTATACTCGTATTAAACTGACGTGAAACTGATCTTTGATCTTAAATCTATTATTTTTGCTATAACCTTCATGGTTTATGGTTTTTGTTACAATTTGTTTTTTGCTTGTTATGCTTTGTTTGTTGTTTGTTGATGGCCTTTAACCTGGGAAATACAGTACATAAGGTGTATTTCAAACAAATCAAAAAAAAAACATCATAGAGCCATGTTTCAAAGGAAAGAACCGGGGTCTATACTAATAAAAAAAGGGTTTTTTTTAATCAAATAGAGCAAGGTTATCAAATAAAAAACCGGGCTCTATTATAAATCATAAAGCCCGTTTTAAAAACCGGGATCTATGGCATTTCCTCATAGAGTCCCCCCCCCCCCCCCCCCCCCCCCACCCCCCCCCCCCTATTGCCCCAGGCAAAATCGGTTCTTTTGAACCTTTTAAACCGGGCTCTATGTCCAATTTTGTAGTGTGGTATTGCATATGGTTGTGACTATGGCCAAACCCAAAACAACTCGCACAATTTCCACTGATATTCAATTATCTATTCACACATTTGAGAAACTTATATCCATCTTGCTATATTTAGCCCACCCAAACTAATTTGCATTTTTATATTGATTAATAATAGGAGTTAGTAGATACAAATTAGTTGAGTTATCCAGTGTGCTATGTTTTCTTGAGATTATACAAAAGTCAACTACCATCAATTCCTAGTTTTTGTATATAAGCGTTTATGGTTGTTTCATTTTTAAGAAATTTTCTATAAAAATTAGTTTTATTTTAATTCATTTATATCAAATATGTTGATTTAAACTATCAACCTTTTTTATTTTGTATGAACATAATTCTATCAGTTAAAATACACAGATACGATGACAACAAGATAAATCTCCTTACTACAAATATAACTTGATCATCAATGCTGCTCTCCAATCTCCATCCAGTGTCTCTCAGTCATTTCCTGTAAAAAAAATAATTCCGAAAATCATTTCATGTATGCACTAAAACCATATCACTGCAGTTTCAAGTATGTTAGCAATTTTACTGCCGATTTGAGTTATGATTATCTCTAAGTTCTTGTAGATTATTTATTTCTAAGTTCGGGTGTAATTGTCTCAAAATGTAATTCTATTCATGCAGTAATAGAAAAAGGAATGTCAGGCTAAAAGACAAGGAGTTCCTGATTACAACCCCAACAGTCAAACTATGATAAGGTTACACTCCTCAAGCCAGTCATTAGGTTAAAACACGCCAATAATTCAGTCACGGAAAGAACAGATAATCCAAGTGTACAGATGTGAGATGAGATGGTATATGTATAAGGGAGAAAAAAACTAAAAGTCGGTCGCAGAGTTACCGTATGGTATGCTTATCTTGGTGCTACACGTAAGCTTAAACGCTTCCTCGATACCTTCCTTTTCAACCAAGTTATTGCAAATGTTTTCAAAGGCAGACCTAGACATTTAACATAGGGTGTGCAAGAGTAAATTTTTGCCATATTTAACACTATTAAATTTAACACAAGTAAATTTTTACCATATTTAACACTAGTAAATTTTTTTTTAGGGTATGCAAGTGCATACCCATGTATTCATACCACGTCCGCCCCTGGCTGACATGTGGTCCATGGCGTATTCAGTGATCGAACCACAATGCTTCTCGAATAATTCAACCTTCAATGCAACCACTCACAGATTAACAAAACGATTGTAAAACAGAAATTTAAAAAGTAGAGAGTTTGAATGTACTAGATTTGAAAGAAGACGTCTGTACCGTAGATCTATAACATTCCCAATTGTCGACTACAGGTAGCCCGGGTCCTCTAGTTGAACGGATAATCGTGGTACCATTTTGAGGTCCAAATAGAAGCAACCCAATCATGTTAAGGCTCTTTTCCAAATGCGCCATATATGCGAATGTCTCTCTTATCTCGTCAACAATTGAAGCTCTTTCAGATCTTGATGACCTCTTGTACTGTGCACCCACAAACATAATAAACAGCGAAAAGCTAGCTAGTGTCAAAACATAATCTTAATATGCATGTCCATTTTTATACCAAACGCATAATGAAAAACCAAAATTAATGATCAAGAATATATATACTTACACTATCCCATAAGGAGAACATATAAATGTCTTTTTGTTTTATACCAAGCATATCAAAACGAATCCGGTTAGCAATGTCTTCCAGTGATTCCCATCTCGTGCCAATACCCATATGTTCATCCACCCTTGTTTCCTCGACATCCACATGTGACAGGGCATGTACAAGCACCAATGTTATGAGCAGTACAAGAAGCAAGCATGTAAGACGAGAGCCCGTCATTGGAGACGGTGGAGGTTCAGGGATTTGGAAGTTGTTTTTAAAGGGTAGCTTTAGATCCTGTGTTTTAATGTAACAAACCCTAATTGGAGACGGTGGAGTTTCTGGGATTTGGAAGTTGTTTTTAAAAGGTAGCTTTATTTGATTCAATTTTTGGTTTTAACCCTTAAGTATTCGATACTAAATCCGCTTTTTTAAGTTTTTTTTTTTATCTATATCTATACTTTCTATACTTACTCTATAAAGAGTTTTCCACCAAATCTTGAAAGTGAAAACTTAATCCTATTTTTGGAATGTATATAAAAACGCATGGCTAGCTTTTGAAACCAATTCTTGAAAGTAAACACTTAATCCTATTTTTGGAATGCATATAAAAACGCATGGCTGGCTTTTGGAATTTTTCAAGAATTGAATCCTATTTTTGGAAAAACGCATACATGTATCACAAGGGTTGACGCATAGTATTTTAGGAAACGAAAATGTTGAAAACCTTTTGCAAAATCGTTGAAACTGACAATTGTATTTTAGGAAACGAAATAGTAAATGGCTGTAAAAGTTGAAATAGTAAACGAAATGGTTGTAAAAACAAAATAGTAAACTCAAAATTTTGAACTTTGAATGCCTATAGACTAATTTAGGAAAATGATTTATGGAAAGTTATCAATGCTGGAATTCAAATACAAAATCACACGAATTATGAAATGAGTTGAAACATAAGAAAGTATATATGGCAATGATTTTTTTACATTGCCTATATAAACAACCACAACATCTTAATTCATCTCATAAGTCAACGTTGCTACATACTAGAAAGAAACAAATGGCAGAATTAAAGAACCAAAAAAATGTCGATGATGTTGTTCAGGTTAGAAACCGTTTTGTTTGCTTAATTTATTTAAAAACTTGGTAGATAGACTCGTGACATCCATGTACTGAGTTGTCACAGTCCAAAATACAAGCATATGACAAGAAGGAAAATTTCTTAATTGAACCAACGTCACTTAAACAATACTCTCAACTAAACAGCGGAAGTCTAAAAACTTGAAACATAGTCTGGCTAAAAACAAATTTGTCCAATGCAACAAAGATAACTAAATAAAGCTTTCAATTTAACTAAGTGGCCAACATCTTCTAGGCCTTCTCTTTTCCTTTTGAGTTCGAAGCCTTATCTTTTCCTGAGATACATGCTAAAAGGTCAGGTACGCTGGTGAGTTCATGGATTAACTATATATAAAATATTGCACTCAACAATAAAATCATGCCGCTTTGAAATACCAATAACAAGAAAATAATAACTTGCACATAATGGTTCGCTAACGATTTACTACACGACGACCTGTTGGTTTACTTTACAACCTGCCGAATTACTAGACGGACATATCATGATATAATCTACTATCTCGCTTCTAGTGCTGGCATCAAGTAGCAAACTGAACTTTCAAAAGATAAGGCATGAATAACTAAACATGTAAAAACGCATTTTTACACAATACTATGCATGTATCCCAGTTTGGGAAAAGTCTCATGAAACTCACCTGCTAATCTCGACAATCTCTTACTCTCGCTAATCAAAACCTGCTTCAACAACGCACATACAAAGACTTAATAAAAGGTTGCTATTATGCTATCTATCTGTTGATAGATCGAGATCCTGACTATACTTGAATATAAAATAATTGAATCGTCACTACTACACAAACTGGATTTTCCCACAGTAGAATCGGTGGGAAATCCAGTGGATAAGGGCCCTTTTCCACGGATTTCCCACAATTTCGAGCAACAATAATCCACACATATCACGTTTTTTTGCCACGGATTTCCCACAATCATTTCCCACATATTTCCCATAAACATTTTCCAACTGATTTGCTACGGATATTTAATTTTTTTTTCCACAAAGTTCCCACAATTATTTCCCACGGATTTCCCACAAACATTTTCCGACTAGTTTGCTACAAATATCTGATGTTCTTTTCTCACAAATTTCCCACACTCACTACTAGAAAACAAGGCAACACTTACGGTCAAATCCCTTAGTGATCCGTCGGTAAAGGCTGTTAATGACGGATCATTGACGGAACATTTCTGTCGGTAATGTATTCCAGAAAAAAATCATAATGCATTCCAAAAAAATCAAAATGCATTCCAGAAATTCTTTAATCCGCAAATCTACATACAAATTTTGCATTGGAATTACAAGTTCTACATCACAACAGACCTAAACGGATATTATCCGGTTGAACTACATATGCTAAAAGATACTACCATCATTAAGCGGGAGGGGGATGTGGTGATCTTCCAAGCATAATATATTGGAATTTCTTAAACTTCTTTTCCCATTCAGACGATCCTCCTCTCGTTGGTCCTCAAATTCCTTCTTTAGAGCGGCTTCACGACGAACATGCTCTTCTTCCTGCTGATCTAATTTTCTTCCAACCAAAGCACCTAAAAAAATACATCAAAAACATAAACATGCATACAAATATCATGATCCCATTAATAACTAAAGCACCTAAAAAAATACCTCAATCGTGGATCTCGAACTGTTAGTATCAGATATGCAAATAGATGGCGTTGAAGGCATGCCCGTCACTAGAAAATGGGGATCCAACAATGAACTAGTACCAAACGTTCTCCCCTATACTTTCTCACCGCTACATTCGTGCCATAAATCCAAATCTCCAACTAGTTCACAAGACTTATCTGGCACATGCTTCATCAATAACTTCTCTTTGTACGTTTCCTATATAGATATTAGCATAATGGTTAATCTCATGGTTAACAGTTAGTTAAAACACAAAAAAGGAGATAAAGATATATACCCTAACTCGTTTTGTATTCGGGGTAATGTACGCCCCTTTTTGTGAATGGGTATCTTTAAAAAGAACTTGAAAACTAACAGGAGCCCCTTTAAGCACTCGACATACCAGAAGGAGGCGCCACAATGGCGACAACGCTGGTTGCAGTCTCCTAAATTAGTATAAGTATATGAGGATCCTGCAAGCGCCGTGTAGTAGCACATTTGTAAGACACAATCGACATACAACAGTGGCAATAAATAATATAGCCATCGTAGCATGTAAGGAAAAAGTCTACCTGAACTTGCAGCAGAACTGTAACCTTCTGTCCTGGCGCGCCGGCCTCTCCCATTGTTGGGATGACATGGGGGTTTCGAGCCGTTCTTTCCCAGCTATTTGAAACAGAAGAGCCAATTAGATCAAGGGCTGCAAAAGAACATGGTAGAAGAAGCGAATAAGTTATCATCAAGAGTAAATAGGTAATTCACAGTCGTGAATTCAAGAATCAAATTATTATTTACCTTCACGGGTTGAGGATCTCCTAAATCTGTATAAGTATATGAGGATCCTGCAAGCGCCGTGCGGTAGCACATTTGTAAGACACAACAGATATATAACAGTGCCAATAGAACAAAGAAGTCTACCTGCACCTGCAATAGAACTGCAGCCTTTTATCCTGGCACGGCGAGGTCTTTTTGAGGTATGTGCCTCTCCCATTGTTCGATTAGGGGCTGCAAAAGAACATGGTACAGGAAGCGAGTCAGTTAACATCAAGAATAATTAGCTAATTCACAGACGTGCATTCGAGGATCAAATTATTATTTACCTTCACCATGACTAAAAGTAGAATTTGCAGCGTCATGGGTTGAGCATTTTCACCGCTGATAGTACCAACAGTTGCTGAAAAATTAGCTACTGAACTGGTTGCACATAGTCGTGTGTATTTCTGGAACACTTCAGAATCGGTGGCTCCTTCTGAACGAAAGCTAGAAACAGCGGTAGTCTGTGGTAAATCAAACAGACGGTGTCTACTAACGTTCCTTGAACAGAGGGCAGAGTACGCTTTGAAGACATCACCAACATCATTTGTTTACAATTTCCGTTTGAATCCACATGACCTACTTCAGCAATTGGCATTGTGCCTGAAGAGCGTGAAACCCATACACAACGTTACCCAAATACTGAAGTTAAGTAAGCAATCAACCAAAGAATATAAGTTTCACTGAAAATACCTTTAAAAGCTGCACTACACTTTTGCTGCGAGTCCCCTCCACAACACTGAGAATACTTCTGAAACACGTCCAAGTATAACTGAGCGTCTTGACTACAGCAAATGACTAAAAGAGAACGCAATAAGCGAAAATTAAGTTGAGTCAACAGTTAACAATTTTTTTTAGCTTTTACTCAAAATACCTTTCCATTTAAAAGAGAACAAAAGAATAACATAAAAGAACATCATAGACGGAATCGAATCCCACGGTGCAACAAAACAACAAAACCACATTCACAAACAACTATCCAGCATTGACAAAACCAAATGAAATCCAATAAGCTGATACTAGTCAAATGGAATGGATAAGAACAAACTAGGAATTACAAGAACTCAAAGATTGAACTAGTAAAACAATCAGGAAATCAATGAACAAGAATTTGACTTCGAAACTGAATTACAACTGAATGTTTGTTACAAGATTACAAAGGAGAAGAGAGTTTGTTTTTACAAGTGATGATTAGAAAATGAAGATGTTAACTCTATATTTAAAAGGGAAGAATTGGCGCCAACAAAGTTGTTAAGTCTGTTATGGAAGACTCACGTGCACCTCACGTGCACAGTGTTAACACAACACACGTGCACCTCACGTGCCATAACATCTCAAACGTATCATAAGCTCAAATATGCTACAACCCAATTAACTTTTTTTACAATATTATTAAGATTTAATGAGATTCAATAGCAAAAAAAATGACGTTGCACGTTTATATAAATGTGGGTC